>JAEBDU010000115.1:66927-93576 GCA_016802625.1 Heliconius numata
CAACTCGACTGTTTTTTTTCTCGAATTCAAAATTTCTCGAATATAGATAAAATAATCATTTGTCAGAAATATAAAAGAATTGTCTTAATTTAAAACAGATACTTGTTGTATAAAGTATATACTTACTTACTAACTGAATATTTACGTATATGAAAGCGTGAACGAAGATGATTTTATTTTGCATAAAAAGACTTACCCATTTATTAATTTATAATGATAACTTTAACTTATTAATTGATAAGATTAAAATTACAAAATCCTTCAACTAAAACCGTATATTAAATACAAATTCGTATATAGGTATATGAAAATGCAACAGCTGCACAAATAAGGCCTCGTCTGAGTTAAGTTTGAACTGGTAACACAGTTGTTGATCATTTTGCAAGAATAAAATTAGTATAAACTCAACAGATCGGAGAAATGATAATAATATAAATATCACCATTCCCCTAAATGGAAATCGAATCCACGACCATTGTAATTACAGTGCGATACTATTCCACTGACAGGATGATATATTATGTATAAATTACAACTATTAGGTACAATATTATTTTTTGTAAATTTAATTAAAGTAATAAACTTACTTTGACAATTTTCTAACTAGAATAAACATAAGTAGAAATTGTATCGCAGAGAAGAAACGTGCAGAATTTTAAATTCACTGCACTCTTGTATTTGAAAGTTTGCAGAATTGCGTTCGATACACATTTTGTGGAATCACCTATTGGCGTACTGTTGAGAAAATTAAATTTTAGTAATTTAACTAAAGTAAAGAAAATAAAATAAAATTAATTTAGAAACCCATCGATGTCTAAGAATTTCTAATATTATTTTTATTTTTATATATTTAATCCATCTAAAACTTTCATAATAATTTTTTTTTTCGTAGGTGGAAAAATTACAAAATGATAGGAATTATTGTAAGGCAATACTTAAATACAAATTATACAAGAGCGCGACATATTTAATACTTACCTTCATTTCCTCTGACAACGAGGCAAAACACGACTTTAGGTTCCGCTGATCACCAAGCAATAACCCGGGAAAATGTTTGTTGCAAATTGAGGAACGGAAGTATCTTCATTCGAACGGAGAGTCTTAACACTAGTTTCCCAGGCTCACTCTGCCAACCCTGCAAAAAAATGATCTCGATGCATCTCCCGCATAGATCCGATAACACTGAGAATCTTGTACGTCACTCACTTACTTCGTTCTACACATTTTCTATATTAGACGGTTAAATTTCTACACACTAAATGCTAGTATTAGTAATACAGATTGTGTAACAAAGTAAAATTTACATTCATAAGTGTTTTTACAAAGACTACTTACCTAACTTCACGCGGTATCCCGCACCAAACCCGGGAACCTAATGTTAAGACAATTCGGTCCCCCACATGGCTCCACTAATTAGAGAAAATATTGTTTTACATATTTTTTCCGCTTTCCGATTAGATAGAACCGAGTGTCAAGACACTGTCCTTTGCTTTCGCCCGAATCTGAGGTATTGATTGCGTTTTGAGTAACGAAACTCAACGCCGCGCCTCGACGTCTTAAGTATCTATATTTTAAGGATATTTTTTTATTATAGTTAATAAGTAATAATTATTTATAATAACATATTCGAAATTATAATTATACAAATACTAAATAATCTTGTTATACTTCTGTATACAAAATTTCCTAAAGCATTTTCCGGCTTAAGTCACTTTTGCACCGACTGCCTTTTTTCTTACTACAAGTCCCAATTAAATATTTATGTAATCCTTTTATCTTACATAAGCAGTCTGTGCAAATATCAGGACCTTTTTTAATTAAAATGAGCAACTAGTATTATAATTATAAGTCCTTCATATTTCATATATATTTACTTTGATATTTCATCTTCACGCAGTATTCCGCAGATAGCAGGGTAGGCAAGAGGAAACTAGTGTCAAGACACTCCATTCCGCTGATATCTGGAGGTATTGTATTACGTGGTGAAATGCAGAGCTTTTTCCTTTTTGCTCAGTACCAGAGCGAGGAGCATAAAAATAGTAAATATTTCATTTCCTTGAGTGGGAATCGAACACAAAACCTGTCTTGTATATTGTTAACCTATAGAAAAGTAAACTCATATACAAATATACAAATCTTACTCAGTTACTGAGGACTCAGCTGATGTTATTAAATTTATATTCAATTTAAAAAAAAATTAGCTTAAGAAGATTTTTTAAACTTTTTTAAAGTATCCTAAGTTCTTAATTATATTTATTCTTAAAAATATGTGTATAAATTTGATGATGATCGGTTAAATAATTTATGCGTGAATTGTGACAAACATACAAATTTTCATATTAATCATATTAAGATTACTTTATAGATTTTTAACTTTTCATTCTATAAAAGATACATGACGGTGAAAAAAGATAAACAAAAGAGCAATTTTAACTTTACTTAATCTTTTTGAACACACAATATTCAATGTACAAGCCATCAGTAAATAATAAATATTTAATTTGATTAATACTTTGAGCTTACAGGATCAAAGTTCGGGCTAAATCTAAGGCTTCTTCTTTAATTTTAATATTTAATCAGATCTTATATAGGTATACCTACTTACCCTAATTTTAATTAAATTTAAATAAATAATAAATTATTAAATATTCTATAAAAGAGTCGCCGTCGTGTCGTAGGGACAATCGTGACTTTAAACGTGACAGTTGTGGGTTTGATTCTCCCTGGATTAAATATTTAATATTTTCATTTCCTTACTATAGTAACGAAACCACCAAATTCATATCGGGCCCCGCTCAGGTGCAAAGAGTTTACTGCTTTTTAACATTTTTAAAGTGTTACTTCATAATTAGGAAAGAAAAATATAATTAAAAAATAGTATTCTCTCTTCTTTAATTCAATCTTCTCTATAATTCTAAGTAATTATCTTTGGATAGTGGAAATTTGTAAAAAAAACTCCCTATAGAGATGCTAACAACATAAATAGGTGGCAAAAAGCTTATAAGAATTTTGACGTACTTAGCTGATATGAGAACGTATGGCTTAGTTGGTCAGAGCGCTTGGACGGTTACCAAAGAGGCGCGGGTTCATATCCCACTACGAGCATTTTTTTTTACGTTTTCTTAATAGTAGGTATTTGAAACATTGTCAAGATATTGAATAGAATACCAATATTACACAGATTGCCGGTAACACACATAATAAGTGTTTTTGAAGGATTTTCATAATTTATATAGCAGAGTGAAATTAAAAATATCGTTCATGAAAAATCACAAGTTACAATAATAGAAAAAACAGTCCTTCTATCCTTACATCATATTTATCTTTGAATCATAAATATAAAAGTCTTTACATCTTATAAAATAATATAATAATATTATATTTTGCATATTATGCGTTCCGCCAGGATGATATCTAAATAAATCGTTGTAAACAAATCTTCGATCAATCTTTTATCTATTCCATTACTATTAATAACTATTGACTATCGATAATTTAGTCTTGTCATAGATAATGAATGTTTTGTATATTTCTACAATCTTGAAGTAAATACTTCAATTTTCTTAAGCCAATTGCAATAAACACTTATGTAATGATAAATTGTCTTGTCGAGAGAGTCTGAGACCTGTCGTGGTAGTTTGTGGGTTCGATTCCTAATTGAGGAAATTAAATATTTCCAATTTTCATTTAAATAATGGCACTGAGCTTCCAGTATTCCCTCTGCCTACTAAGATATATGCAGGATACAGCATGAATTCATAATTAAAAAAAACACTAAGTTATCGTTCATTAGCCATGCTATCGTAAAACAAGATAATAGCAAATCTTTGTTATTACAATTAAATAATAGCCTATTTAGGATAGCGAAGAGGTTATCGGTGTATTTTTTATTATTGTATTTTCAATTAAATTCCTATGCACTTAAATACCACATGCTCCAAAAAAAGCTTATTTATCAATAACAAATAAGCATATATGTATGTCTTGACTTTGGCGTTAACAATAACTGACTTTTTATATGTAAATAAATAAACAGACGGAACCAAGACACTCCATTCTCTCATTTTCCGCGGAATACTAGAGATATTACGTGATCGAACCTCAAATCGTCGGATCGTTTCAACACTATACCTAATAAAACTATTTATCATAATCGCTGACCTAAATAACCTTGATAACATATTGTTGTGTATTTTTGGTGCAAAAATGACAATACAAAAATCAGTATAAAAACAAAAACAAAATTAAAAACAAACCTTTTATCTTAATAACATCTTTAATATAATATATAGAATTTTTCAACTTCACTTGGATCCCTGTTATTCCGTCGCCTTTACGGTCAGAAAATTTAATTACTTTCAACTAACATACAAAAACAAAATCATAAGCTTTTAATAAATGCTAGCTATTTCACTTTAAATATACTTCTTATTACCTTCATTACTGTTAAATACTACATTTGAACTCGTTAAATAATCAAATAGGACTGTAATAAAAATAAAACATAAATTTATATAAAAATGTATTTAAGAATATTACATAATATTATGACAAATACTTATGTATGTAATAAAAACTATATAGCATTTTTACTTTTAAAGTCAAATAATTGAATTTATTTATACTGTACTGAATGACGGTATTTGTAAATTGAGTAAAGTTGTGGCAGTGAAAATATAGTAAGAAATATAAAAATAAATATTATTAAATATCCCACAAAATTTTATTTCGATTTTTAATCACTATTTCAGAGATTGTGAAGGCAATGCCCACCAATGTCTTGTTTATATTTTAAAAATATTTCTAATTTCTGAATAACAATAACCATATTAAAGTCCTAAAGAAATAGCGTTATACATACTAAGCTAAGGTAGAACTAAACAATGTATTGAAATTGCATCTCCTCGCTTATAGCCAGAATATTTTATAAATATAAAATTACATTTGTATGAAAATATATTATTTACTCGTAACATTTTACATTCAATGACTATAAAAATAAAATCGCAATCTTTGAACCGAATAATTTTTAATATTATATTGTTTTTGTTTCTGTTAAGTTACTTCATACTCATTACTTTACTTTTACTACTCAGTTTCAATTTTTTCTTATATTAACTTGTTTTTTTAATTTCTCAATTTTTTTTGTTAGTGTTTTAATGACAAAACCTGTTGGATTCTATCCAAATAGTGTACAACTATATACAAATACAATATATACTATCGTAATGGGTCAAGCTAAAAATTCGTTTCGATTCGAAAATACATGCCCTGGCATAGAAAATACATGGCACATATTTATATAATGATGATACATTTATTTGTTATTTTTCTTAACTATAGTTCACAAGCTTTTCAGTATAGTCGTTTATTTTTGCATATATATACATATGCTTAATCTAAGAGCCGTTTTAATTTAACTTAGAATTATATGTGTTCAATTTAGTCTATATCTAGACATTAATTCATTTCTATTAATATTTCCAATAAAATATAAGTAGTATTAGAAAAGTGAAGAAAAATAAAACAAAAGTGAACATTAAAAAGTTTACACAGCTACACATTGGTGGATAAATACAATACAAGAAACTATAATTAAAAAACCTTATAAAATATGAGCAACACATGTATTTTATCCAATGAAGTAATGTTATTTTAATTGAACAATCATAGACAATCTAGACTTAAGGCATTTTACTCTTTTCTAATATTTTTTTAATATTTCATATGTATATTTTCACTCATTACTTTCAACTTATTAGTTTATGATATATTCATAAATTTAAAAAACAGAGTATATGAAGTGTTTTTATATTGACCACCTTAAGTGAAAGCACAGTTTTAATTACTCTAAAAAGCGTAATACAATTAAAAAGAAAGAGATTTTGCCAAAAATTAATACTGGATTGTTTTCAAACAAAATAAACAATAAAATTATCGTTGTAAATAAAAAAAAAACGAAAACTAAACTGTTGACGAATTTTGATATATTTTTTTAAAATATTTTACCCTATATGCTGCCCCCGTAAAAGGGGCGCAGTCAATCTGTATATTGAGATTTCTTAAAACATTTAATAAGAAATACCTAACTAGTAAGTTAGGTATTCACGTCGGGATACGTTTTATGTGTTACGTGAATTGAATTTTCACGGTCGACAGCGTGCGTACAATAATGCATCGACGTTGACGTCGCGTATTAAAATTTTTAATTCTTTTTTTTAGAATCAAGAATAGAAATATTTATGTGAACAACAGTAAAAGGATAAGAAAGTAGTCAAAAGCCTGTTATTGGCAGAACAATTAATTATTAAAACAAACAGCAAGTCTGGTGTAGAAAAAATGGTATACTTTTTTGTTATTTTTCTTTATTGATTACTAAAAATAAATTATATTGTTAAGCTTTTTTTTTAGCCCTACTTTTGGTGTTTACTTCACACAATAAATAAAGCTTAGCTAACGCCTCGCGGGGTGTACGTCATTACTTCATAGGATAACTATTAATAATATAATTGACGTAAAGCAGCCTTCGTTAAATGTATTTAAACACTATAATTAATTTGACTTTTCATTATAATATATTACATCGATGATTGAATTCTACATAGGTACACAAAAATAATTTAAAAAATATATTAAAAACAATGTACATCAGTTGATAGAATATAATATTATCATGAAAATTGTTATATAAAAAACATTTGTTTTATTTACTTTTAGAATTGAAAATTTAAAATTATTTTAACACCATTTAAAACCATGTTAAACATTTAATTTTAAAATTTATTCAATATATTATATAAATTATTTCAGTGTACGTAGAACGCGTCGATATTACGTATTAAGTACAACCAGAAATGACGTAAGAAGTTTTATTAAATAGTTTGCACGTATTCATTCTGAATCAGTTATATAATATAGTTAACATTTTTGAAATGTATAACATTGTTAATCACTTTTTTGAAAAAAAAAAACCACAGCTACAGTCTATGATTTTTTATAAAAAGCCACATGGAATATAAATTAAGTTTAAAAAAAAACCATATTTATAATTTAATTTTAAAAAATCATCCCAAGGAGACAGTCATCTATAAATAGTCTAATTTTATATAATATAAAAAATATTTTTTATAATCACATTCAATTCATCCAAGAGAAAAATATATAAATTTGGCATTGAAGAAGATCTAGATTACATATAACCAATTAAATACAATATATATACAATTATACATTTAAGTATTTTTAGAATGTTTGCCTTAATGTGCATTTATTTTTTGACTTTATATTATATCTCTACACAATTAAGCTTTAAGTTTAAATCAATAATTATTTTTCTACGAATATTTTTTATTTGGTATCTATAAAAGAATATTTTCAATCTGTTCAAACAATTACAAGAATGATCATTTCACACAAAACTATAGTGTATTATGCTACCAATTGATACATATTAATTTTCTTAGTATTATGATTTTTCAGTCCAATTAAATATCATTATTAAAGCTTTAGAATATAGGGTTTACCAATCTTTCATATAACCAATCATTTAAAAATAAATAATTGTATTTTCTTTTATATTAATTTAAAATATAATTTAATAACTTAAAAAAAACAATTTTTATAATTGCACATCCCTATTATATTTATACGTATTATTTTCGAACATCACATATAAACGATATAGCTAAGTATAAGGAAATCGATTAAAAAAAATGTAATCTAACAACAAAATCGATATTTAATCGAGTTAGACATTTATTCGATTATACGGATATTTATTCGATACTTTTGGTATCATTTAAAAATTAAGTACAATATAACTATTCTAAACTCGGGGCCAAAAACAACGCATTTGGTGCAGTAGTTAAATTAGCCGATTGGAAGGAACGTTTAATACTAACATTAGGATATTGTTGTCGCCATTCCAGTACCTAGAAATAGATACAAATACATAATTATTATAATATAATAACAAAATTTTTTTTAAGAAATATTAAATCAACAGTATTCTCTCTTATCAAACGATAATTCTTATCAATTTGGGTAACATTCATTTGTAAAAATTTCTATATATCTATAGGCTAACAAAAAAAAATTACTTGTAACCAATTTATCAAAATTTAAACGGAGCTTGAAGAGAACGTATAGCTTAGAGGTTGGATAGTTTCCAAGAGGCGCAAAAAAAAAAGTATTTTTTTCTTCTCTTAGTGCGGAATAACACTTAAAAATATGTTAAAAGTATTATACCAAATAGCAATCATATAACAAGCTCACGACCAACACTGATTTATTTTTATTACACGGGTTTACTTAATTAACCTCTTATTTATTATTATTTTTAATATATAAACCTAAAACGATATAAAATCAATCAACATCTTAATCAAAAATATTTCGTCTACGAGAATTGAACTCACAATCATCATTTGTATTTTATTAAGCACGAAATGAACATGTCACTAATATTATTATAAATATATTAATATACCTGAGCTTCATATATCTGGTCACAAAAACTAACATCCAGAAGTCTAAGTTGTCGGCATTCCGCTAGGATCCTAAAAAAAAATAATTACTAACTTAATCATTTTCGTAAAACTTCTTAATAAAAGACTTAGTTACGTATTAATAATTAATTATTTTAGGGAGAAAAGACACAGTGGGACGGTTGAGGGTTGCCACTCATAATAAATTATTTTCAATCTAGCATTGCTAACAAGAAAAAAAAACGCGGCGTTATGTTCCATCGCTAAATAATACCAGTAATTCAGTAAAAAAGTGGAGAACGGAGTGTCTTAAGGTACTAGGTTCACTCTGTCGTGGAGCTACTTTTTTTTTTTTTAACTACTTACATACAATAACAAATAATAACTCACTCAGAACATATATCAGGTGTAACCGCCCTCACTCCGAGCATGTCCAACTGCGTCAATTTAGTTGCTTTAGGTAATAAAGCCCGTAGATCTCTATCACATATTCCTCTTAACGCACCCAGAAATAACTTTCTTAGTTCACCTCCGGTTAGTGAAGATAACCATTCGCCTGAACCGCCTGCTTGCAAACTGGAATAGTTATAAAAGATATTATTCATAAAAGTATACATATTAAGAAAAAACGTAAACGTACGTCTGGTAATGCATTATTGGTTGATGAAAGTTAATTGCATTCATTTTAATAACAATTAATTATAATTGCAATAATAATTATAATTAATAATAATAATGAATGCATAGATCGTGTTAAGAACTAAGACATTCAAAGATTTTTATACAAAGAGAATAACATAAATTTATACGTATTTATATCATAACACATTTATTTACTCACCACCAACCTACGTCCAATTCTTGTAAGCTCCTACAATTACTAAGAGCTCTTAAACCAACCGCTGTTAGCGAATATGATTTCCAAAAATCAACTGATAATAAATTCGGACAGTTTGCACCTAACGCCATTGCTACTTCGTCCATGCTTGATATCATTTTACACGAACCTGGAACGAAATGTGCCTATATAGGAAGATATATACAGTGGGTTCGACGAGTCGTGGCCGCCCTGAAGTCGGTTGTTGATGTGCAGATTTGGTTTTAATATTTTTCTTTCAAAAGTTCAGAAAACCTAAATCTAAATAATAATTTAATAATAAATAACAATTTAATAATTATTTCCTCGTTTAACATAAGTAATAACTATGTTTGTCTTTAAATAAAAATATTATCATTGACCCAACGACTATCCCACTATGCTTTGATTACTGAAAATTTATATATCTCTGTATTTTTATATGTCCTAATATAATATTAGGCATATTTCCCTTTTATTAAATCATACATACATTAAAATAAAAAATAATTCTTTACCAAGATTAAGATGCTCCAAGCCCGGATTGGACCATACAATACATACAACAGCTGCAGTCGTTATATGCGTTCTATATACATCCAACCTTTTGAGTTTCGTTAAATTTGACAGACAGGACCATTCGGAACAATCTACAACTGATCTGAGGCATAATTCTGTGAACAAGAAAAATTTTCTTATTCTCTACAAATCTTAAAAGTTATTCTTCGTAAAATTTATATTTATTATTCTTTATATAATTAGTTATAAATATTTAAGTAATATATAAGAATAGCATTCAAAAACTCAGGCAAATAATATATTTATATTATAATAAAAGAAACTGTAACCATAAAAAGTATTCTACTAAGTTTATAAAAAACATGTTTACATAAAGAATTAAACATACCTTGCAAATTAGGCGAAGTGTCTACTATAGCTCTTAGCACTGTATTGTCGACGAATTTGCAACAATTCATTCGTAAATGTGTTAATTCAGCACCGCTCTCTTTTAGAAGTCTGAAATATATATTTTTACATAGTCAGCTTCACGCTGTAACCCGCACACAGGGTAGGCAGAGGGAACCTAGTGTTAAGACACTCCGTTCCCCACATTCTGCTGAATTTTGAGGCATTGCGCATGAAGTGGCGGAACTTATTTCTATAATTATTATTAATATTATAAGTATAGATTACTAGCATAACCAATGTTACTCAATATTATCACATCCACCGATAGATGGCGCTGTACCATTTAGTTACATTTCTGAATCGCGCTATCGAAATGTTATTATGAAAAAGCATAAGAAAATTTTACGACTGGCGAAATTATCTCTGGTTTCCCTTCAAAACGCACAAATCTTTCGCCTTTTACTAAAGATTTCCGTGGAGGGGAACACTCAAATGAGTCTTTCATATTTTTGAAAATCTTGCCTTCTGGGCAAGATTACATAAGAATTATTTAATAAACAATAGAACATTATATTAAAGTCATTACTATGACGGAAATGAAGCATAAAATTATTCATGATAATTACAAGTTATGAAATGATCATATAATTAAAATATCTTTAATTTCTATAATTATTTTAATAACTTCATTTAATTAATGAAAGAAAAAAAACAATGCTCAAGTCTATAAAACCATTGTGGTACAGGAAGTTACATGAGTAATTGAGATAATTTCAAGTCGACTATAAATCTTAAATTATATAAATATGACTTAAAAAATACTATATATTTTACAAAATACGTTACATTTTCTTAATTGCTCTTTGTATCCCTCATTAAGCAGGGTACACAGTCAGCTTCACGCTGTAACCCGCACACAGGGTAGGCAGATGGAATCTAATATTAAGACACTCCGTTCCCCACATGCTGCCAAATTTTCGAGACATTTGGTTTTGTGTGGCGGAACTCAACGCCGTGACGGTGACGGTAGTTTGTATCGACTGTGACCACGGACTATTGTTAATTGTTTGAAGCTTAGCTGCCTTCTCGCCCTAAACTGCTTTGCGCGTGATACAATGCGAAGTTTAAAAAATTACTTACTTGACAACATATTGACTTTTTATCATACAGTGACTGCCGCACCAAGAGAGATCCAGTTTCTGAAGGAATTTGCATCGCATAGAGAGTGTTGCTAAAACCTGCAAAGGTATAAATAACAATATGTAAAATAATTATAAAAGGCTATCTAGAGAAATACTAATATATTTGAATTGAATTATAATGAGATACATTTTAATATATAAAGTTTTTCCCACAATAAAAGCTACCAATATACCAATAAAAGCTATCAATGTCCAAATATAATTATGTAAGAACAATAATGAAAGTTACTTATTTGAGTACCTATATTCAATTTCTGTATTAATTTTTTAAATGTGTAGTATTAATGAAACTTAAATATATTTTACTTCATTATTTTGATTAGAAAATTAAAAATTACGTTTATGTGGATTAATAAGATTTTATATTATAAAAACACGTAATTGTGTCTAATATATTAATTGTACAGACAAGATGACAATCGATTTGTCCTCATTTCAAATGTTTTACACTGTTACATTTATACCAAATATATTATTTATATAAAGAGAACGCAATCACTAAAATTACGGATACCAATATATAATGACTTCATCATCAATCAATTCTAAAGACGTTGTGTCGCTTTATAGAACACGAGGTGGATTGAACCCCTCACACAATATGTATGTAAATCGATATATAATTGTAACAGAAAATGCAATAGAATATAATAAAATTCTGATTATTAAGTAAATTAATTGTTACTTACCTCGGACCTAACACAGTGCCAATACGGCCTCAAATCTATACTTCTGTAAAGTATAGCATCTGAGGCCAATCTGCTAAAATGTTTGTTGACTTGAGCGCACCTACACAGAGATTGCATGTCCAAATATTTCATCAGCGATAGAATCGTTTCGTCCTGAAATAGAAAATGTATTTTTAAAATATTATTGTTTTAGCCTTTGTTAGTTTGTTAATTTCTATTTCTTTTAGGGTTCTGTACGATAAAAGGAAAAACGGAATTGTTATAGGATCACTTTGTTGTCCGCCTCTCGAGACTATTTATTGTGTGGAGGTATCAAGCTGAAGTTAATACCAAATACTACACCCCCTAACTCTGTACTGCTTACTTTTCCGTCATAAATCTTTTTAGCCATTCTTTCATCAGTCATTTGTTCGACGTGCCCAAACCAGCTGAGCACGTTCTGCCTCATTCTCATTATATTAATAATACAAATAAAAACTATTCTAAACTCTAAATTGTAGTTAACTTGTCCGAAAGGAGCGTAAATGCCCGCAAACTTAAGTTTATCAAATTTTATAACTTGTACTTCCGATAGGTCAACGACCTACAATTTGTTAATTTGAATAAATTTCTATTGAATAGATATCTAATTACTATCGCTAACTTCACAAAAATTAAACGATAACTTTTATATAAATCATAACACAGCAACAAAACATTATTAAATGCTTATAACTATATTTTTTTCTCAATTGAATATTTATTTATATAACTATTGACTGTATTATATCATTTTATTTTAAAAAAAAACTCATTAAAAAATCACTTACTTTAGTTACATTTTTTTTAATGGCGGAAATTGAATTCAGATATTTCATCACTCGAAAAGTACCGTTATAATTCTAATTTCCGGCATCGCCACTGTACTGGCAAGAAGGGCTGTCCTTGAAATATGCATTAAAACGTTATCTTGAAAAATAATCAATTGCATGTTACAAAAAAAATGGCTGAATGAATGAATAATTGTTTAAATAATCATGAGAAAAGAGACCACCGTGGCGCAGTGGAATACCGCCCAACTATTAAATTTATTAACGTGATGGTTGGGGGTTCGATTCTATGTGGTCTAAGTTATATAAGTATATGCAATAATTTTTATTTTCCGACTCTGATCCGATAGCCACATCGTTGATTTTCACCATCTAAGACGTTATATTAATTAGTTGTAGATTCCAGGCTTAATGTAGGTACATAATACATATAAAGATTTCTACTTAAATAGAAAAATATGTATATATTTCCAAAAAAAATATCGTTTGCCCAAAAATAATAAACTACAACGAAACAGTTAAACTAAATAACTTAAAGTTTCACATGCAGTGGACTAACATAATTTTCATAGATCAATAGAATGTATAGACCATTTATACCGGTAAATAACAAAGTATCAGGTATATGTCAAAAACCATTCAGCCTTGAAAAAAATATATATACGACCTTATTTCCTACATAATGCACCTATCCTAATTACCTATCAAGCCGCATCTTTATTCTATAAAGAGCATAGTGTTAAGACACTTCGCTTCCTACTTTCTGCCGAATTCTGGAGGCATTGCGTGTTAAGTGGCGGAGCTTAACACCGCGCTTTGCTTCGCCACCAGAGCGAAGAAATTAAAATATTAAATATTTCATTTACAAATAATCCATAATAAGATTCCGTAAGAACCGAACCCACAACCCACTATTTTATACGCATATCGAAATATTAGATATTAATAAACAAGAATACTAAGTTTAAAGTATGACTGGAGTGCGAATCCAACTTGACTTTGCTAATTTTCTCATGTTATTGTTACATAAAGCCATATTATATTACAAGACACGTTTCTGTTTCATATATTGAATAGTTTATACAAATTTCCTTATCAATATAGCCCATCTCAAATGGCTTATAAACATTTCTTATTCTTTTAGGTGCATATAATATAAAACCATTGTTATGTGCTATCATAATATATGGTTATACAATACTAGCGTTTACTTGCGGTTTCACCTGCATGATGAGATGGAAATTGTTTAAATTTGTGTATGACACTCTCACCGCAGGTTAACCCTTTTCTGAGATTAGACAAACATACAACACAGACAAACGGACGAAAGGACAAAAATTTTAAACCCATTGTATTGGGTTCTAATATAAATATTCCCAAATAGTTTACGTCAACCAGCACGTAATATAGAAATATATCAATTTAGAAAAACTGATGTAAAATGAAAATCCCCGTAATTTATTCCTGCAACATTAAAATGTAATTAGGTAAGTTTAAATAATGCATATAATATTGCAAGTTAATACATATAAAAACTTGCAATAATTTCCACGTGCCACTATATAATAAGAGTAAGACCAATATTAATAAAACACATCTCATACAATCAATGACAATGTCTTACAATTGCATCAAATAAAAGCGAAGAATAAATATGTAATTATTTAAGTTATTCCTTATTTATTTTCAAGATATTTTGTGAACATTTAATATACGCAACATAATGCTCAAACGAACCTTTAGTGCACCCGTAAATTTCTAGAATCTAGATCAGACACACTTATAAGTTTTCTATCGGCGGACATGTATTGAGTTCAATATTTCTTTAATCTTAATCAAATCAATATACATACAGTGTTATTTAGTAAATATAATTACAATTTAATCTTGCAAATTATAATAATATTTCTTGTAAATAAACTCTAGTAGAAAAGTAGTTGAAAATTTAACGATTATACGTGATACAGCCTGAAACTGAAAAAAAATGTTTAATATAAAATGTTACAAAAACTAAATAATAAGTATAACAAACACAAAATACTGAATAATGTTACATATCTTGCTCAATATAAATTCAAACAAGGCAAGGCAAGGAATTTTCCACTGTTAAAATGCATGAATTGCTACCTACCTACTGAATTATTCGTAGATGATAAATTGAACAACGCACCATCAGTATCTATTTCTGAACGTAAAAAAATAAAAAGAAAACCGGATAAACGCGAGTCGGGCTTGCCCACCGGGGGTTCCGTATTTTTTTTAAATATTTTTTTAGGATTTAACCACAAATGTATAGTTTTCACATTTTTTCTTGAACTAGTACTACCTGCTAAGTGCCAAATTTCATAATTCTAGATCAACAGGAAGTACGCTATGAATTTTGATTCCTTTTAGTGTGTCGAAATACGCGTATTTTGCGATATAAACGGCCATATCTTTAAGTAAATGTATATTTTCAACGATTATTCAAGAGATCAAAGGTTAATAGATAGAAAAAAATAATATAAAAGAGCACATTTTTAATTAACAGGGTATAATCAATATAAAATATGAATCAGATTTAAAATCTATCTATACTAATATAATAAAGCGGAAGAGTTTGTTTGTTTGTTTGTTTGTTTGTTTGAACGCTAAGATCTCTGGATCTACTGGTCCGATTTACTTTGTTTTTGTTTTGTATGAAAGCTGCATTCTTCAGAAGTGCTATAGGCTATATAACATTACATTACACATATAAACTCATATATTTTAAAGTACTTTCTAATTTGACATGCAATTTATTCTGCCATGTTAATAACAACCGTCGCGTCGCTACGCAACCGTTACCGCGACATTTTGATATTCATCCTTATGAAAATAAATATAAGAGTCACTTTTAGAATCTAGATTGAAATTATAGTTTACTGTATAACATTCTAATAAATAATTAAGGAGATGTCACTGAATCGAAATGACCTAGCCTTCGGGCGGCATAGTATGAGTATGACCGACGCGAAAATATTCTTATAGTTCAAGCAGGCGTAGCCGCGTCCGGGTCCACTAGTTACTTATAAGCCGCAATTAACGTGCAGAACACTGTCAATACAAAATATGACGGCATTCCGATTTCTAATATAAAATGCATATATTATTATTTTGCAAATTTTACATGAAACAATAAAAATACTTTTAAAAATCTATGAAGATTTTCTATTATTATGTTTTTTTATATAGACATTTTATAAACAAAACTTGACCTAGTATCCGGCTATAGTTTACAACCGCGAGCGTTGGCTGTCAATCATTTTATTTATACCGGCAACGAACAAACATCTTATTATAATAACAGATATAACTCACAATTGTAAGCTTTATATTGGAACGTCAATTGATATTAGAGATAGTCATTTGATTTCTTGTTTTATTATTATAAACTTATGTTTTAGATTGTCAATTGACTATTACAGGAAACAAATTGATCTCTTCTAGTTAGTACCTGTAGTCCTGTTATTTGATTTTTACTATAAAAATGGCTTGAAGCCATTACTATTTTGTTCTTATTCATATTTAAATATCAAATGAATAAGTTCAGTCTCTTCGATAAAATAAATCTATTCTATAAAATCGCATTGTTGTTTTTATTTTACCTAACTTCTTATACTTTACTTTCAACAAGTATGATTAAAATTATACCTTAAATATTATTTATGTTTAAATCTACCACCATAAATTCAATCTCTACCATCTAATTGATAATAAAATATATGTATTGCCTTAACTAGCAATGGAAATTCCCAATTGTTACAACACTCATCCAATGAAATAATGACTTAAGTTAATAATCTATTTATTTATCCACATTGTTGTTGTATAACGGAAGTAATTTAATATTAAATAAATATTGTGAAATAATTATTTAATTGTACTGGAAAATTTACGTAAGATTTAAAAATAACATAGCCATGGAACGACTTTTCAACGGCAAAAAGTTCAATATACTAAAATTCGGCGTTAGGTTCCACCATCTATATTACAATTTCTATACTTAATGATGGGCAGAAATTTCGCTAGGTTCAATGGAACTACATAATTATAATAATTATACTATTATTAAACAGAAAAATAATATATTTATGTTTGATTATAGCTTCACACATCCTGCATGATAGGAAGAGGGAACCTAAAACCTAGTCTTAAGATACTCCGTTCCCATTAAGAAACTTCCATCCCCCACTGTACGCGGAATTCTGGAGGCATTGCATGTTGAGAGACGGAACTCAACGCCGCGCTTTACTCGATACCAAAGCGAGGAAAATAAAAATATTAAATATTTAATTGTGGTGGGAATCGAACCCATAACCTTTCGCGCTTACAATGCCTCGCATACGCTTGTGCCTCTGCGCCACGAGTGGCCTACACATTTACGAATACATATGAGTACCTATATGGTAACTAAAACTTACCGGTAACTGTTGAAATGCGCCTAACGGAGGTCCCGTGTCAATAAGAGCGTCGTTTGTCGATACGGCAATTGGTTGTAATAGTTTTTCATGTCGATTCACTGCCATCATTTTCTTTAGGAATTCTGAAAACAATATATAGATAAATACAATATACGAGAATGACTTAATAATATTGTAGGTAAGATTTGTCTAGTTTCACAATAGCTTAACGTCGAATGCAACTTTAGAGTATTGCTAGCCGTACTTTGGTAAAGCGTTAGATTCCGGCAAAAAAAAATAAAAAATATGTCACTAAGTACACTCAGTTTAGTTTTAGTTATGTGGGTGAGATGTGCGAAGTTGGGATTTTACTCGTATATACGATATAGATTTTTTTTTTAAGTATATACTTATTTAAGTATATACTTAGATTATTTTTGATAGATATTTTTGGTGGTGTGATTATGATCCGCCAATCGGAAATTGTAGATTCAGTTCCCACTTAGAATAAAACAAAAAGAGTGTATGCCTCAAGCGGTTTATGGTTTTTTAATTTTTTTCAATAAAATACAATAGATTTTTTTAAAAAAGTGTTGAAAGGGCAAGTGAAAAACACGAGAACCCCCTGATATAAATAAAATAAATGGATTATTGCCATTTATTACCACTCATACAAACAATGTCACAAGCCAGCATTGTCTATAATTGATGCAATTTAAATACAATTTTGACCTATTTATATTCGCAAAGCTAAAGCACTAGTATCATTTAGACCAAAGAACCAAACAAGAACAAAGTATTAAAATTTATAGCATGATAATACAATACGGACTTCATGAATATCACATACTAAGCTTCATCATAATCTGATAAGTTGGCAAGTAATACTAAAACGTTGACACTAAAAATAGGTTACTGTCATTTAAAATGTTTATAGTTTTACTTAAGTGCTTATGTTTAAATAAGCATTTGTAGCGTTTGGTTTAGAAAAGCGTGCTTTATCGTTTTTTTTTTTCAATATACTTAATATTTTAAAAGAATAACGTCGCACGAAGATCGAAGAAAATATTTCTGGTAAGATTCAACACAAACAGCAACAATATCTCGAAGATTCGACGAAAAGTAGGTAACGGATATGCTCCCGCATATAGCAGGGTAAGTAGAAGATAACTAGTATTAAGACACTCCGTTTTCCTTCTTCCCAAGAATTACAGGCATTGCTATTAAAAGACGGAACTCAACGTAAGAAAAACGAAAAACCTTTAAATATAATATTTACCATAACAAAGAAGGTAAATCTTTTACTTAACAAAATAACGTAAACAAAGTGCTTGAATTTTGTTACAAAATAAGGAAATTAATGCACTATTAGTCGACCTTAAGTAATGATCGATTATATTAATCATGGCGAAGGTCAATTTTAACGAGATGAAAATTGAAACAATTTTTAATTTGCAAATTTACTGTTTTTGTCCATGTCGTTAAAAGTTTATAATTATAGAAACAATTAATTTCCTTAGGCAATGGAATTGGGTAAAATGTCTTGACTATATATTTTATAGGTACCTACCTATTTTTTAAATTATGCGGGGCTCCTGCTAAAGATTAGAAAGAAGAATTACTTATAGGTCCCGACTGTAAGTCGGGGTTTTTTAATTTTTTTATTTATGTATTTTTAGGTCATTATTAGGGTGTATTTAAAAACGTAATTTAAACCTAAATCTTAATATAAAATACAATTTAAAATTATAATTTCCTATTTCATTTTAATCTACGATTAAATATGTATAATGCGTAATTATCAAGGTAAGATGACCTAAGGGGCTATAAAACAATCTGAGGCTTCCCGCGTCATAAGTTTGCAAGTCTCATGTCTATAATGACAGTCACGTGCGTGTTAGGGTTGACAACACTATGTAATTTTGTAGAATTAATATATTTTTTATTGAGGACAGTCGTGGCACATGGGCACAGTCGTGATACTGTAAACGGGACGGGTTGTGGATTCAATTTCCACTTGAAGAAATCAAATATTGAATATTTTCATTTCTTCTCTCTGGTGACAAAAGCGCGGCGTTAAGTTTCGTCACTCAGAATGCAATGCCTCCGGAATTCGAGGGAAGGTGGGGAGCGGATCTGTCTACACTGCTACATTCGGGATACAGCGTAAAGCAGAATAATATATATTCTTTGTTAGCACGCCTTAAGCGCTGTTATACTAATGATTCTCTACTTAATTGGATCTTTTAATAAGCAATTAATTATTTATGGTTTTCCTCATATATTTTTTATCTACATTTTTTGATTTATAATTACAATATTAATTCAAAGGAAAAATAAATCTCAGTTAAAACTACAATAACAATACATTGGTAAATTAAAAAATATTGTTTACGAAAGTAACTTTAAAGTTATAAAAAGCACAACCCTAAATTAGCTAGTGTTGTGTAGTGAAGCATAAATATGTATTAATGTTTATTTTTAGATTATCAACGTTATTATGTGTAAAAGAAAATATTGTATGCAAATTTTCCACTGTATATATAAATAACCCTTGACCTATTACTTATAGTAAGTATATCTTTGATAGAATACAACAAAACAAAATTTTATACATTTATTAATTAAACGTGAATTAATTAGGGAAATTGTATTGTATTTTTTTTTGTTATTTTGACAAATTATATTATTAGTATATAAGTAAAAACAGAAGAAAGCACAAACTAACAAAAATATCAATTTAAAATGTTCTTTTAACATGGAAAACAACACCATTATGGGAAGTCCCTCCCCATTTTCTTTTAAAGCACTCCAAGTTCTTAATATAATTCAAAGAAGCTGACAATTTAATGATAATATTAAAAAAAGACTTACCTTTATCAGTCAATGCATTATCTTTTCTATAAAAAATTGTAGAATATGCAAAATTATTTTTCACAGAAATCAAGTTTGTTGGCACTATTCCTTTTAGTAATACTGCATCTAACTCTGTATAATATGGCAGTAGTCGGTGGTTAAATTCCAACCTTAATATTCTGTTGAAAAATATGATAATTAATTTTGTAACTAATAATAACTTTCACATTAAATTGAAAAAATAGAAAAGCATTGTTAAGGCATGTATAGAATATATAATATGATATATAAAATAGCCCCTAATTTAAAAAAAAAATATTTAAATATATTTTTTTTAAAGTAGAGGCTATTGTGGAACTGTGAAACAACTGACTATAAACACAAAGCTTGTGGGTTAACTTCCCATTTTGACACAATGATTTATTTTCATTTCCAAAACAAAATGTAGTGTTGAATTCTGCTACTCAAGATGCACTGCCAAGGTTTGTTTTACAAAATTTTAAAATAATGTACAGGGTGGAATTGTCAGCGCCATTTTAAATGAAACCACAGTTTTAACTACTCTATAAAAGCCTAATCTAATTCGGAAAAAAAATAATTCTCAAAAATGAAAAAGTTTTTTTTTCAAACAAAATAAATAATAAAATTATCGTTTTAAAATAAAACGCCATTTGTAAAGTATAACATAGGCACGCACACACTTACCTGTCAAAGCGGCAACGTCGCATACGTATGTGTGCGTGACACGAAATACAGGTATGGATAAAAATCATGAAATGAAAAAAAAAATCCTACGTCCAAACCGTTGAGGTGCCTTGATTTTTTTTTTAATTCTGGGTTTGAAATATTTTACCCTATATGCAGTTTCAGTTAAAGAAGCGCTGCCTCTTCCACCCTGTATTTAGTATTACATTGTTACTATTTCAGCAAACATCTCAATATTCATTTTATTTATATAAATAAATTAAAATAATAAAACTAACCTTACAGCACATTTTATTTCTCTAATAGGCGGGCTGAATATCCTCGGTGTATCACCCACATATTCAGGTTCACCTTCCCATAATAGCATCCATGAAGTTCCTAAAGCCCATATCCTAACTAGTGCACCTGGATTATATGTTTCAAAGATTGCCACTTCTAATGGATATACGGCTCTTTCAAATGAAACTTCTGTATTTAAAAGGAGATACATATTTTTATGTTATTTTACTAAAAAAAGCCAAATGTTTATTCTCACATTGTTCACTGTTTATATTTATTGATTTAATTTTTTGTAATTAAATATTATGACTATTAATTTCTTAACTAAAAACCATTTTGATGATATGCTAAGTAAAAAGAGAATAATATTACCTATATCTTTGTTTTTTTTTTTAAAAAGGCATTTAATATTCAACAATTTATTTATCTTTCAACTTACATTTATTATTAAAAATAATTTTAAAATTATATAAAAATAACATAGGGAAATATTTCGTCTCATATACAAACCTACAAAATCTTGACTTGGTATTGCACTATTTTGTGGCATATAATCCTTTTGAACTGAGGGGGCTTCATCCCACCATGTACCATAAGTTCTCTATAAGAAAATAAAAAGAACATTGGGATGTTGTTATTTCTTACTTAAAACTGACACTTAATTTGAATACATAAATGTTAAAACAAATAATCTATAATCAGTTACTAAAATATGTAATATTTACATATTTACTTTCGAATATTTTTGTTAAAAAAATAAGATAACATACCATAACAAAGGCTTGAGGATAGTCACCATAATCTGGAAAATTAGAAGGAGGACCTCGGAGATTTATTGCAGTATACGATACACTTATTTCGCTTCCATACTGAGAACTAAAATCCTCTACATTTTGAACAAATTGTTCTATTATTTGTGAATTAAGCTCTTCACTAGGATGTGAATCGTCTTTAAACCAAAATAACGAAGATATTATATTGGCAGCGCTCTGCATGTCTACTTTTCATATATTATTTTAATTATGCAATGGAAAATAACGTACAACACAAAGTCAGAATGCTAAATGAAATGAAAATAAATAAACAGACCACTTCAACCTCATGTACCTAATGTAATTTATTATCTATCACTTAGCAACAGATTACAAAATATAAACAGTATCACAGATAACCTGTTTTTTAAAAGAAAGCGTTTGAAAAAGTTTTTTTTTTAACGTTTGACACATACTCGGTACATTTTAAAAATAAAATCGATAAAACATTTTTTTTATTCAACTTCACGCTGTTTCCCGTACGGCATTTACAGCCACGCGTATGCAAGCAGTGTTTTAATTAACATTTTTTAAAATTAATTGTATTATTTTAAAAAGAAAAAAAATTAACCATATCTATTTGAATATATGAAGCAAACAACTACATTATTCAACAATAAATATATTCAAATTCATCTTTGTAATTTTAAGTGGACGTAATAAATTTTAGGTAGTGTACTTATTGCCTTCCGTGACTGGTCTGATAACGCAATGCAATCTCTAGTCTGTGCTTTATTATTCGTTGTTGTTGTTCTTTATTTATGGCGACTTATTATTTATCTGTGCTTAGAAATATGTCAGCGACAGCGTCAGTCCGGTAATTTGTTGTCATGTCAACATATTAATCTTAAATCGCGTATTTTGACTAAAATATAACAATGGCTGCTGGCCCTATAGCAGAAAGAAATCAAGGTAACGTAGAATGATTTGACTTTACTGTTGCTATGTCCTAGAAGTGCTATTTTATAAATCTATATCTTTTAGGTTATAACTGGGCGATTTATATGAAATTATACATTTTATTTTATTAAGTTACCTATTATATTATTATTTTTAATTCCTTTGTTATATTTATTATTTCTTGTGATCTTCAGATGCTACTATATACGTTGGCGGCTTGGATGACAGAGTAACAGAAAGTTTACTATGGGAGCTGTTTGTACAAGCCGGACCTGTGGGTGGGTTCAATAATTTATTTAATAATTCCTATTAACATCTTCTATAAGAAATTTATTTTCTTAAAAAAATCTGTAAATTGGTGTGGTACATGATTTTAATTGATATTTGTAATAGTATCAGTCCAATACATAAAATTATATAATATATTATGTTGTAGTGTATGTTTTTAGCTTTCCTCATATACCATGGTAGTCAAAGGGGTTCTAGTCCTAAGACACTATTTTCCACCTTTTTTGAGACCTTGCTTATTGAGGGGCAAATCTCAATGAAATATAATTATATAGTGTCAGTGACAAATTTGTCACCATAATTTAAATATGAACCCAGAACATATGCATTTACAGTTTGATATATCATAAGTTGCTGCACCACAATGGTTTTGAATAAATAGAATACAATAACAAAGTTATATAAAAAGTCTGAAGTCTGTGATATCTCTTAGAATTAACTATTTTAAAATTTAAATATGATCAATAATTTTTTTATTTTATGTAAAATTTCATTTCAGTCAATGTCCACATGCCCAAAGATCGTGTGACACAAACACATCAAGGCTATGGATTTGTGGAATTCATGGGAGAGGAAGATGCAGATTATGCTATTAAAGTAAGCATATTTTAATATTCTTTATACTAGTATAGTATAGTTATAATATTATAAATTATAAATTTTAACCCATTCCTATAAATATTACTAGTTATAATTATATCTAGTGATTATATTTGGTAATATAATAGAAGGATAGTTTATATATAATGAGAAAAATTTACATAAAAGCAGTTGTTATAGGATGTTGTTGACAATCAATTGTGGATTTGTAATCACCTATCATTATATCAGATCTTTATATGTATGTAAACATGTAATTAATTCTCTCTTTTATTTGTGTTTCCTGTTGTGTTTCCTGTTTAAATCTTTTCTCTCTCTTTACTCTAGTAAAATGTGAGAGCACAGGCTATGTACTGGTGAGGGGCATCTTTTATTGTAGAATATAAAAATAAATAAAAGCTTGCTGGGGCCATCACTTGCAAATGACAAGTAACAATAATAAGTTACACACACAGTTGTAGAAAGAAATTGATCAGCAAATTTGCTTCCCCAAAATCTGCTGCTCAAAGTTATGGCCTATCCACCACTATGATTGGATGGTTCAGTCTATGAAAAAAAAAATCAAAATTACTCATTAAATAAAGTTTTATTTTCATTTCAAGGTCATGAACATGATAAAACTATATGGTAAGCCAGTAAGAGTGAATAAAGCATCAGCCCATCAAAAGAATCTGGATGTGGGTGCTAATGTGTTCATTGGAAACTTAGATCCAGAGGTTGATGAGAAATTACTATATGACACATTTTCTGCATTTGGTGTTATACTGCAAACACCGAAGGTATTAACGTTATTTTTTATTATTTTATTTTTTACCTTCATGCTGCATTCTGCATACAGTAGTGTAAGAAGAGGGAATCGGATGTTAGATTCTGTTTCCCACATTCTGGTCAATTTTAGCGAAACATTGCGTGTTGAGTAGCAGAACACAACACAACACAATGCATCTGCATACTGTAGTGAGTAAATAATTAAAATTAACTTCCCCCATATAGGGGTGTGCCACGACGGTTGAGTTGTTTCTTTTCTAATTTATTAATATTGTTTTGTTGCCCAATTTTGAAGATTATTCTCTGACAGACCATAATTAAAAACACATACATTGCAAGTAAAAAATATTACTTCCTAAAGATGACATTATTTTGCAGCTCTACTAATATCATATGACATAGGCAGAATGACCCCAGTATTGAAAAACTCCCTATATTTTTATTTAATGCAATTAAAGTCTTACTGACTGTATATTGTATATTGACTGTTAAGTGGTATCACCCAACATATCAATATAATCATTCTCCCAAGAGGAATTGGACTCACATTCATCAAATATTCAGTCAGGCATACTAATAATCTAATGTTATATTTCTAGGTCATGCGAGATCCAGAAACTGGAAACTCCAAAGCATTTGCATTTATAAACTTTGCATCATTTGAAGCATCCGATGCAGCTATAGAAGCTATGAACAATCAATATTTGTGCAACAGACCTATTTCTGTGTCGTATGCATTTAAGAAAGATGTTAAGGGAGAAAGGCACGGATCTGCAGCTGAGAGGTATGTAATATATTATGTATAAACCTTCACCAAACCATTTTTTTAATTTTCTGCTTACAGAATATTAAAAAAAAACTTCTAATTCTAATTTATATGCATTTTGATAAAAAAGATGATTGATTATATAGCAATGGCAGCTATATTGATTTTTTAAAATTGTACCTACAAAATGTCTCTGATTTAAGCCTAACTTTTAATATTTTTTATGACTGCCACTTTTCTTACATAAAATTTAAAGCCAAACAAACAAAAGGGGAATGGTAGTGTCTTAATAGGAACAGAGTGCCATAACAGTTTATTAAGTTCCAGGTTTCCTCTTCCCGCTATGTGTGTGATACAGTTTTTAGTCACAATTGACTAATATTTTATGAAAGAGACACTTAACTAACTTAACAATAAATTTAATTGTTTCCAGGTTACTAGCTGCCCAAAACCCACTATCGCACGCGGACCGTCCTCATCAACTCTTCGCAGACGCGCCGCCAACCATAATGGGTCCAATACTAATGGCCCCTCCACCGCCGCCCACTCCTACTCCGATGCCACCACCACCCCCAATGAGTGCCAGACCTCCACCCCCTTTACCTATGGCTCCTCCACCTCCCCCCACGTCAATGCCTCCACCCGGCCCCCCTCCACCGCCTGGCCCCCCGCCTCCCTTCCACCACTTCCCTCCACCACCCTTTGGCCCCCCAGGTTTTGGGCCCCCACCCCCACCCGGCGCGAGGCCCCCGCCGCCTTGGAGGCCGCCCCCTCCTTCCTTCAGGCCGCAGTTCCCCCCTCGTGGACCGCCTCCATTTGGACACTTCCCGCATCACCCGCCTGAACCAAATTATAATTATTGATTGTAATTAATTAAGTAATAAATAAAGTATAAGATATATTTTGAGTTTTTGTGTTTTATTTATATTTAATTGAATTTTTATATACATGTAAATTGCCAGACTGCGCGACACAAAGGAGGGTAATGTGTTTATCAGTCTGTATGCATGGATCAGCGTCGCCAGATTATCTTGTGAAAAGTAGGATTTTTAAGCATTTTAAGTAAAAAAATAAGATTGTTTAAAAAATAATATTTAAATTTATCCATTTGAGTGTTAAATAAAGTTTCCAATGGTTACAGATAGCAACATAAAATATTTTCTAATGGAAAAACGTCTGCGCCTAAACGATACATTATTAGATTTACCCTGTAAGGCACTTAAGTTTCAGAGACATAAATAAAACGTACGAATATACTTATTCGTACTTCTATGAAATTGTTAGTAACTAATTAAAAAAGTGG
>JAEBDU010000115.1:107936-152228 GCA_016802625.1 Heliconius numata
ATAGAAGGTAAAAATATGATTTTTGGAATTCTTGTCTGTCTGTCTGTTGTGACTCTTTAACGCAAAAACTACTGGACGGATTTAAATGAAACTTCTTTTGTTGTATAGCTATTAGTCTTCGCCTACATATAGGCTGTAATTTATTTTGATAGCCCGAATACCTGATGTGAAGCCCTAGCAGCCCGCCTAATCTATAAGAGATATCAATACAACGCTTTAGGAAAAGTTATTCAGCGTGATGAGCATTTTCTGTTGACATAAAAAAAATCGATCCTACCACAAAGTGGAACCCCAGTCACCCAGCTAAACTTTAAAAATATATAATCTGTCGTCTTAAAATAAATTATTGTACGTAATAAACATTTTTTTGACGTTTATTAATATCATAATTATTATTTAGAATTGTTAATTCATAGTTTTTAGTTAAATTTAAGTAAATATCTTCATTTTACTTTATTAGTTAAGAGCGCCTATTATTATATCAAAAGCAAACATATATGCTAATTTTAAAGTATATAATTTTATCAGGCGTTCTTTCATTTCTGTCAAAATACGTATTTATATTCATCCCCCCTCGCGAACACATCTTTTAATTCCCTTCATGAATCTTATATTTATACAGGAAATATTTTATACAACTTGCTTAGTTGACGCGGTAATCTCAGAAAGTACGGATTTAAATTGAATAATTAGTTTTGTGTATCATAGTGCCTACATATAGGAATGTTTAGGCTATAAGTATTACATCACGATATAACCAATCGCAGAGGAGAAACATTAAAAAAATGTTGCAAAACTGGAGAGCTTGAGAGGTTCCATGCGTCCACCGCGTAAACCTACGTAAAAATTACATGTGAAAAATAATTGTTCTCCTTCAAAAGTTCTAAGTAAAAGTCCATGATAGAAAATGTTTATCTCCTAAGCCTACACTAACCATTTAAAACAAATCCGTATCCAACATGCACCTACAAATCACATTAGATATTATGACTGTTTACTGTAGATCGCCGCACGCAACAGGGTAGGCAAAGGGAACGTAGTGTTAAGACACTCTATTCATATTTTCCGATGAA
The DNA here is from genome assembly GCA_016802625.1 of Heliconius numata. Taxonomy (NCBI): domain Eukaryota; kingdom Metazoa; phylum Arthropoda; class Insecta; order Lepidoptera; family Nymphalidae; genus Heliconius; species Heliconius numata. The sequence continues at coordinate 109,010 of JAEBDU010000115.1, forward strand.
TTCTGGAGGCATTGTGTGTTCAGTGAGAATACTCAACGCGGCGCTCGACACCAGAGCGAAGAAATGCAAATATTCGATATTTAATTTCCTCAAGTGGGAATCGAACCCACAACGTGCTGCGGTACCAGTCACACTTTATGCCCCTACGTCACGACTGGTCTCATAATAACCTTTTACTAGATACATTTCAAAGCAATATGTTACAAGTTATTAGGTATTTAAAATGCAGTATAAGATAAAGATATCCTGTAGTATTATTGTATCAGTTACAAGCCACACACCCCGGCTTTGCACGGGTGCAACCATACACACAAGTAACATGTACTTATGTAGGTGCTAACGTGCTGTTAGTGTATAGTCTTCTATCATATTTTTCTATCCATTTAATAAAGAATAAAACTTTATTGTTTTTATAACCCTTATGATTATCAAGATGGTGTGGATGGTATTTAAGTTTATGATTTACCTATTTTACGATTAGAAAATACGGCTGCAGAAAGCAAGTCAAACAGTTTTCCAGGATACTCCCCATGATAAATACGATAGAGAACACACAGCTAGAAGACGTTTCTACGCAATGCTAAAGTAATGCTTTTACAGATCATTGGTTCCTCATTGTTTCAAACGGTTCTACGTTGTAAGCAATTAAATGTGCCAAGCTGGCACTGGGATGCACCCGCCCAGAGACAACGTGGCCCCACATATGAACGTACCTCGATCCTATAAAGCTGCTGATGACCACCACTTTCTTTAAGACCAATTTGGCCTTGCTTTCTACATGATCGCGATACTTTCAGTCACGCGCTCTATATAAGGGTATTGTTTTTGAAGACGACAAATGTTGTGATAAACGCGCAAACTTATGTCTTCTGGAGGTTAAATTGAACCAAGTTCCTTTCACCTATGAGGAAAAATTCCCAAGGGATGCCTCAACAGAAGACATAAGTTTGTTTCATCACTGGTCGACGTTTCAAGCTACATGAACAATAATAGATTCCAAATCTACAAAAAAATGTCTGTTTGTCTGTTTATTTGTCTGTACACGCTAACCTCCGGAACTACTAGACTGATTTGAATGAAACTTTTTGTTGTATAGTTATAAAGTCTAGGCAACTTCTAGGCTATAGTTTATTTTGAAAATCTGGACACCTGATGTGGAACCTTAAAAGCCTGTCTAAACTATAAGAGATATAAATATACTGCCTTTGGGAAAATTTAACATTTTGACAAACAATTTCAGATATTTATACGTAACAAAAATTAAGGTCTGGAGTACCTGGCAGCCCATCTAATCTCGAAGAGATAAAGATAGCGTCTTAGTAAAAGTGGATCAACATAACAACTTGGGCCGTGGCCTGGCCCAATATTTGTCAATATTTCTATGGTAAGATGTCAATTGAAATGTGAACGTCTCATTGTGCGTCTATATCACTAAATCTAAAAGCCACAAATTTTATAAAATTAATAAAGTGTTGTGTATTTGTGACTTAAAAAATATGCCTTCTATAAGGCGGTGGACAAATTTAGGCAGAAGAATCTAATCGTACTGCCCAGAACGTGAAGATTGCAATGAACGTGAGCACGATAGTTGACTGATAATGATGCAAATTTGAATCGAGCTGCTTTTTGTTACGATATATCAATTGATGCCAGCAGTGCCTACAGCTGTGTTGAAATTGGATCTATAAACTTAGCTTGCCAATATTGTAAGGTTATTGTAAAAACTCAGTTTGCCAATCAATTTGGTGGCGCAATGATTTTATTATAAAGAGGAGGATTGCCAGTGGTTCCACGTTCAATGTAAGCTGATGAACTGAATTCATGTTTAAAGTCCTCGAAATTGTGGAAACATGTCAAGGTATTACATTTAAGCAAGAATATGCGTGTCATATTGCAAAATGATCAATCTGGAGACATAGTCTCTAAACAACTCATTGATATTGGTAATGGCAAACTTCCTATATATGCGCTGACTGGCTGCATCATCTTTCCTGATAGTTTTTATCAGTTAACGTAATCAAAAGATGAACTCATTCATAAAGTGTTTCCGAATGTTGCTGAAATGTTGCTGATTATTTATTCCATAATTGGTTGAGCGAAAGAGCTTTACTGGCTGCCAAACACACTGATGTAAATTAAATATAAATTTTCAAGGTGGCATTCCTGGCAAAATAAGGACACATAAGTCAGTTGATACGGCAACTAATGAAGATGATGTCGTGAACTGTCCACCGGAATTTTTAAATTCACTTGATGTGCCAGGATTGCCGCCTCACAACCTTCAATTAAAGCTTGAATGTGTAGTTATAATGTTGCGAAATATTAACAAACTGTAACTTTGTAACGGCACACGATTAGCGATTAAAAAATAATGAATACCGTAATAGAAGCAATCATATTGAAAGGAAAGTATAAAGGAGAAGACGTTTTGATACCCCGCATCCTGATCCCGATTTCACCTGACATACCATTCGAGCTTAAAAGACTACAGTTTCCAGCACGGCTTGCTTTCGCAATGATTATAAACAAATCCCAGGGGCAGTTCTTAAGTGTTTTTGATATTAATATAGAAAACTCATGTTTCTCGCATGCTCGTATGTTGCCTGTTTTCGTGTTGAAAAACCATCTGCTCTGTTTGTTTACGCGCCGGATAACCAAACAAAAAATAACGTGTATAGTACTACAATGAAAATGAAACTGAATTTAGAATAAGTAAAAATAAAATAAAATATAATAAGTAGGCATCATAATAAGATATCGGAGTTGTTATTTTTATTATCATTTTTAATGAATATTATAAGAATTAAAAATTATTTAAGTTTTAATTTTTTTTATCTTACTAGCTGACCCGGTGTCGCGAATAGCAGCAGCGCAATATAATGTATTCTACATATTAAAAAAATCGACTGTTAGGCGATACGAAGTTCGCGGGTCTGCTAGTATATTATAAATAGGTAAATGAGACAGTCGAGAAAATGAAATAATTAATATTTTCATTTCTTTTCGGTGTTGAAGTGAAGCTTGTAGTTGATTCAGAATCCTTGGAAAGTGGGGAGCGGAATGTCTTAGCACTAGGCTTGTCCACAATGACGAATAGAGCGTGAAGATGAAAAAAAAACATTTTCAAGAGAATTATTTCAGAGTAAATAAATACAAGACGAGACTTAACAATTTTTAGATGAAATAGAAATGATAAAAGACATCAGATATCTTATCTGTATAAACAGAACGAATAATAGAAGAATTTGTAAAATTCTGAAGGACTACAATATTTTTATTACAATTCCTTTGAACACGTTTAATTTGAGCGTCGAGAAATGTAAAGTATTTTTTTTGTGATTTTGAATTTAATAGCAACGAGCAAATTGTTTGATGACAGTACTGTATTTGTATTTGCTTTAATGAACTGGCATTCATTCTTCATATTGCTATTTAATTTCGTATTTTAGATGTTTTACCAATATAAGCCTTGTCGTTTATTTATTGTTAATATGTTATAGAAAGATAAACATTAACAAAACATAAGTACTTAATTATATTAACATTAATAATATTTGGTTTTCTGTTTAATTAGTAGATGCTATAGTGGCATAGTCTTACTGAACAGATGGTTATGGGTTCAGTTCCCATTCGGGGGAATGGATGGATTAAAGCGCGTAAAGCGCTGAATTACAAATCTGCCATTTAAGACGCAATATGTCGATTATATGTGAATTTAAAAAAATAACAATAATAACAAAATATTCTCCTGCATGGAAGACTTTGGTTTATACAAGCTTCAATCGTCGTGGTCATTGCAACTAAGCTTTCCAGCTTTCAAAAGTTGCTCACGACCGGAACAAAGGACTATCTCATGAGTTACTCTAATCGCTTGTTTGTTTTTCATGAAAAGGTAGACTGCGGTCTTGAGTTAGGCTTGCAGGTTTGTTCCTTACTTGTCTTTTCAAACAATGTTGGCGTAATTTTGTCTTAATAAATAAAATCGGCTTCACGCTGTATCCCGAACACAGCAGGGTAGGGAGAGGGAACCTAGTATTAAGACTCTGTTCCCCACTTTCTGCTGAATTTTGGAGGCATTGCGTGTTGAGGGGCAGAATTCAACGACGCGCTTTGCCTCGACACCAGAGTGAAGAAATGAAAATATAAACGTAAATAAATATTTCACTTCCTCGAGTGGGGATAGAACCCACAACCGTCACGTTACAGTCACACCATTGTGCCGCTGCGCCACGACGGCCTCAAACGGTGTCTTAATAAATTAGAATTAATTCTAATAAGCAAGTAGCACATTTTTTCTAGCAATTTAGTTATTAAGTAAATGTACAAATTATTTTCATTATGTACCTTCAAGTTTCATAAATCTATAATATGATAAAGTTGTTATATATGTATATAAGAGACGCTATCATGGTGTAGTAGACAGAGCATTGTTGCGCTCTGCTATGGTTCTTATTGTCATGTCCTCGCTCTGGTAAGAATGTTGTGCGAAAAGTGAAGAAGAGAGTGTCTTGGCACTAGGTTTTCATTGAATACCGTGTTATATTTTGTGTAACTATGAACGAAAATATAACTTAGATTTATATTTATGTATAGAGTCTGTCGTTATAAGAACATCGTGGTGCAGAGGCACAACCGTGCTCCTGTAAACGCGACGGTTATGAGTTCAATTTGCACTCTGCGAATCAAATATTTAATATGTCCATTTTCTCGTTCTGCTATCAAGGCAAAGCGCGGTGTTAAATTTCGATTAACGATAAATGGAGTGGACACTAGGTTCCCAGGTTCCTTCTGCCTACCCTACTATAAAATAAAAAACAAAAACAAAATAATACAGTATATTAAAATTGATGAAAAAAAAAACGTTGACATAATATTAAAAGAAAATTTAAAAGGTTGAAACTAAATATAAAAATACGAGACATTAAAGACCGTAACGGAATAAATATATCGCGTGGGGTCCTCCATATAAAAGGACGCAGTAAATCTCGATGATGGATCGCTGTTTTTCCGGCTTTTCAACAAGCTCTAAATGGCAGGCCTTTACTACGAATACGAGAATGTCTGACTAACGTTGAGTGACACAACACTACTAAAAAACTAAAAATATGATTATTACGAAATGATTAAGGTAATTTCTTAGGTTCACGAGATGAGATGAGAACTAAGAAATACCCTATTATGTAGAAGGTAGTCCTATTGTCAATACTCTCTGCTATCCAGATTCCGTCCGTATTACAGGCTCAGCAGAAATGAAATTAATTAATCTGTGTGGACTTTAAACCCATAACCATCATGCATAAATAAATAAATAATTATTAATTATATTTTTTTTTATAATTTCTATTTTTATTAGGTATACACTGACAGACCCTCTTACCCAACTTGCACATGTAAAATTGAAAATTAATTTTATAACATCTGTTCCGGGTGAAGATAACAACAACTTTCGAAGATATTAAATTTCCTCCAAAGACCAACTTTTTAAGATAAGGCCGAAATGTAATTTCATTTGCACCATTCAAAAGTGTTCAGGGGGTGTGATTACATTTGTTACAATACTGCTTAAACGTGATAAAAGTTTTTATGACGAAAGTATAGTACTCTAGTTTATTAAGTCCCATTAAACTAATTTATAGACCTAATCTTTTATAGTAGCTAATCAAAATATCTTCTTGATATTAATATTTAATGTGTATATTTTATAGCTTCAAGCTATATCCCGCATATAGTAGAGTAAGTAGAGGGAACCTAGTGTTCAGACACTCCGTTACCATTAGGACGCTTCCGTTCTCCACTTTCCGGCGAATAGTGGAACTCAATTTCGCGCAGTATGTGTTTAATAATACACTCAACTAGACTTCTTTTTAAATAATTTTAGCTCATTAATAAAACCTCTATTGCCAGGTTTCTTTATTTTGAATGAATATCTAGAGGTTCCTAAAACTGTGTTATTATATTATATAGTAGTACTATCATCTAATAATTATATATTTTAAAATTAAACTGAATATAAAAGATAGTGAGCAGTGCAATCTTTTTATGCCTGATGAAGAATAAAAGAAATCATCACGATCAATGATATAAAAGATTGCAATTATATACATTTATGAGTTAAAACATTTACATTTAAAAAGAAAAAAAGATAAACTAAGCGACAATTCTTTCCTGTTCTTCAGTAATGCCAACATTTGAAGACATTCTTGCCAAGCGATACAATTAACTGCATATCCTCCAGTTGGCTAACGTGCGTGTAATCTATTGGAATTTTCCGGTTACAAGCTAACTTGTGGAGGAAGTTGTGTTTAAGAGTTAAGTATTGTACTGCATTACAACTGCTAAGAATATTTATTATTATGGGTTCTTCTAATAATATTGTAAAACTGATAGTTCCTTTAACTTCTTCATATTTATTAGAGGAACTCCTAGTTTTTGAGATATTGCGTGTGGTGTGGCGTAGTGGTGGGCTTAACGCTGTGCTTTATCTTATCAGAGGGGTGTGCTTTATCTTATCAAAAAAAATAGGGGAATATTGAGTCTCTACGTAAAAATCAAATTATTATTTTTAACTTTTGCATGTACATCACCATTTTGAAAATATATTTTTTTAATACAACGTACTTGTACTTTTGTAGAAGAGTTTGTTCTCCTTTCCAAGTGTGGAATAACACTTTAGAAATGTTGAAAATCTGTATCATATTATTATATTATTTAAAACCACAAACACTATTGCAAATATACTAGCATACAAAATATACACACGCGCACATATTTTTCAGTTTATAAAGGATATACAATATCGTGGTAACCGCTGTCAAGTTTATACGGCCGGTGCACAGGTTTGACGAGGGCCTTACGTCTCTACTATCTCTTATTCCAGACATTTTATTGTAAAATAACGATAAAAGTTAACTTTATATTAATATTGGTTGGTCATTTTTCTGTTTAAAATTACCAAAATTAAAGAAAATTATTATTTTTCAAATCTCTACATAAAATAGGTATGTTAAATAATAATACATTTATTTTTTCACCCCCGAAGGTAACAGTATGTATGTTTGTCTATGGCATCGAAGGACGAATGAACCGATTTTCAACTAGTTTGAAAAGCGACCTGGACCTAGCTTACCATTAAAAAGAGGAAAAATAAAAAGACAAACAACCACGACCAGACCACGAGGGCGAAGCCCTGAAAGAAACACTAGTGGATTCATAAAATATTTCCGAATTTGACTTGCAACTTAAGTAAGGAAAACTGATTCACTTAAGGCTATTTTACAATAAAACTTATTACATTTACTACATTATTTTATGCATTTTATAAATACCTACATTTACTTGGAAGTTTTATTTCATTTCATTTCTGTATTTGCTGCAGAAACAGCGTTAACGCACGAGTCGGTTTCAAAAGCGACATGAAGGAATACGCACTGTGCCACTGAACCGTTGACCTAGAGCCCGTTTACTGTAGCTCTTTCTATGATTAAATACTGTTTCTTACTTTCATAATATATTTCTTCAATTTTTCTGACTTTTTTGTCGCATTTTGGATAAAATATTAAATTTATTGATAAGACTAATTTATTTTATTATGTCCTGGACGACGAAATCCTTGGTGTTCTGTCACCTACTGATCACAAATTTATTAACATCCCATGGGATCCCCGTGTAGTTGTGGGTTTGATTTCCAATTTGCCTTGGAAAATGCCTTATTTTTGCTTTGAAAAATGTTAACTGAAATGTATGTATTTTATAATAGAACGATAGAGCGGTAGTCAAGTTTACAACAAATACTTTAATATTTAGTTCTAAAAGTCTTAGAATATAACCTTATCTTCGTAATATGTAGTACAATATTAAAGCCTGGCAACATTCTCAGTTATTAATTAGTCCCACTCAACCAACTTGTAGTTAAGGTGCTTATAATGCAAAACAAAGAGATTGTATCTTAATATAGCGGATAGCGCTTCTTTTAAGACTTCCTTGTTTATTTTTTTTCTAAAATATTATATTTTTAGTATAAATGAGTGCAAAATTATAATTTTTATGTAATTAATTGGTTGTAAAAACAAAACTATAATATTTAAACTATAATATATTTGTGGTTCGGATTCAGTAGAAAGGGCGTTCCCATTTCTTGTCTTAACATTAGGTTCCCAGGTTCCTCTGCCTACTCTGCGATGTGCGGGACACAGTCTGAAGAGAAAAGAAATAATATAGACTAAAAATAAATATAGTGATATAGAAAATTAATTTGTATTAAATGATATATGACAATTAGATAATTAAATACGAGTAATAATCATAGTACTTTAGAACACAGATAAATAATTGATTACATAAATTAAGTCCAGCGCCATTTGAAATATTACTTGTATTATGATGAAGTAATTTCCGTAGTAATAAACGGCCATTGTAATAAGTATCATTCATTATAATTATATGTTAAATATTGTAATTATATTGTATAGTTATTTGTTGTAGCGGAATAAATAATTATTAAGTGAAGTGATATTATATTAACTTAATTTTTTTTAGCTTCACGCTGTATCCCGCATGCAGCAGGGTAGTAATGCAGAGGGCGCCTTGTGTTAGGACACTCCGCTCGCCATTTTAGAAGATATGAAAACACTACATATTTCATTTCCTTAAGTGGGGCACAAACCCCATAACCTGTCGCGTATACAGTGTGCCACTTACCCCTAGTGTTAAAACACTCCGGTCCTAATTTTCCGCCGAATTTAGATAGATTATTATCAATAATAATACAAAAGGAAGATTCATCATCTTATAAAATTATTAATATAAAAACAAACTTCAAGGATCAAGGAAGCGTAAGCTATGAGGGGTAGAGCTTAATAAAATGCAAAGGGTGTTCACATTTTACCACTTAGCAATTTGTCTTGTCGATCATTTGTTTAGCTATTTACCAAGATCTGCTGGAGACAGGCAGACAGGAGGGGGAACAAGAACAACCACTTGATTGTCATGCACCGCATGATTTATTGATCTTAAGATATTTTAGTTAACTCATCAGTAATTATTTAATGGTAATTAATTATTTGAGGCCAGTTGTTGACCAGAGGCACAAAGTGTGACTGCAAAATCGACTGGTTGTGGGTTCGAGTGGGACTCGAGGATATTAAATATTTATTTAAATTTATTTTTCCATTTCTTCGCTCTGGTGACGTGACAAAGAGTTCAGCCACTCTATACGCTATTCCTGCAGAATTTTGCGAAAAGTGGAGAAAGGAAGTCTCTTAATGGGAATGTAGTGTCTTAACATTACGTACCCAGGCCTCATTTGTCTAACTCTGCTTTTTACGGGATACAAAAATAAATAACGTTAATATTGGCGAATAAAAGTCTCTTTAGTTCCATTACCTTCCTATGGTTATCTAAAGTTTTCTAGTCTACCCTGAAAAGCGCAAAAATTGCATTAAAAGAAATAAACATAAGTACCTTTCAGTAGTTCAATTATAACTAAAATATAAATTGAATATTGCAGTTCGCCGCGACCAACAAAACCGATAGTGTGATAAACATTAATTGGATCTTCCGTAATGTAGCACCGATGCTAAAGGAATTGAAAAATAAAATTGGCACTAGCTCAATTTCATGCTTCAATAAGCGCAGTTTGGTGCAGTTTTGCTGTTTGTCTGTATATACAGGGTGTGCTTTCTTTGTAACTTGGAATAGGCCAATTGAATACTGTTTATTTCTGACGCCAGTATGTAAACGCAGGTTGTGGGTTCGATTCTTAATCGAGGATATGAAATATTTAGTATTTCGTCGACATTTCGTCGCTGTGGTAACGAGACAAATCAGACTGGAGTGCCTTAAGATTAGGGTCTCATACCTACCCTACTACATGCAACATACCTACTACTTGAAGCTGAAAAAAACTTATTATGGTCAAAGATAAACAGAGTGATATATCACTCTCTCATAGTTTTATCAATAAACAAAAATCTACAAGGTACAAGCCAAAAATATTTAACTCAAACAGTCGAAGCTTATATTAAAATAGCACAGCCAGGTCTCATCAAAAGCCTGAGCGAATATCATAAATAAGTGACAAACTGACTGACAGGCGCTAGTCTCAAAAGAGTAGAGTGCTTTTACTTTCCCAATTCGTTTGAATAATTCAGCAGTTGTACGTATATTTTTTTCTCCGTAATTTCACTCAAACGCTGTTTGACCTAAAATTGTTCTGTTTGTTTATATAAATATGAAAATAATTTTATTTTTCCAGCATAATAAGGAGTATTTTGTATTTTTCCCATTTTTTATATTGTGTTTATTCTGAAATACTTATCTAAGTTATTACATAAATATATTGAAGAAATTTCTGGATAAATAAATAAAATAGTTGTCTTTGGAGTGAAATGGTTGTAGGTTGAAGTCACTGAAGAGCAGAGAAAATAAAAAACCTACCTTTCAACTAAATAACAAACTAACAAAATTTTAGTTAGATATCAGACATGAATTTGATTATTGTAGCGTTATGCTTCACTCATGGGTCCGATTTCCAGAAAGTGAAAATTGAGTACTTAAAAGGCACGCCTAGGCACTAAATCTACTTGTGGTTGATCAGCTTCACAGCGTGAAAGTAGGACAGTAATTTCATAAACAACAAATACAAATTAATTAGCTTTTTCCATCATTTAAACTGTCTATCTGTCTGTGTGTATATATCACCTAACCAATCGTGTATCGTATATTAATCTAACTTTCCCGAATCACTGAAATCAGAATAGGCATATATAAAATCACATACATACATACGAGTACGTCCGTCCGTTATCTACAGTATGCCACAATTTTCAGCCAATACGCTTTGTTTGCAAACGCTATGGGAACAATAGTGTTTCGAAAACTTTTAATGGTGATCAAACAATCGTTCTATTCGTTTTTCCATTCTGTGCAATGTGCTTGTTGATTTTATTCAAATTTTATTGTGGATGGAATGGAATGCTCAATTTGTTGGTATTTTGGGTCATGATCGAAAACCCTAGTAAACAATAAATATGGAAAATATTAGAAATTCAATATTTATTGCTATATGGATATTGTTGTTCTGTGATAAATGCTAATTTTATTTCTCTGGTGTTGTTGGTATGCAAAAAGTGCACCTAGTAACACTTAAATAGAGAATATACAATATCGAAATATTTGTTTCCAGAGATTAGAAAAATTTGAAAATATGTAAAATAACGCAAATTTGTAATTTTTATTATCCTCGTGGATTATAAATTTCCAATTTTCAAAACACTGACTGTTGAGTTGCGGAACTCAACGCCACGCTTTGTTTTTTTACCAGAGCGAGAAAGTGCAAACAATTTATTCCCTCCAATTGGAATCGAATCCACAGCCATCGCATTTATAGCCAGACGTAGATCCTAAAGTAAAAATATGTACCAAATGTAAATAATGAAAAAAATTATAATCGAAACAAACCCTCAAATTCCTATTTTGACGAAATGAGCACTTCATAAAATGTTTTCCAGAATTTCTTTTTCTCGCTTGCAACGTCTTCAGATATCATTGAAAAGTTTATTTTACTTTTCCGTTTCGATGGGGGACGCTCAATTCAAAGTTTTAATGAGTAAATAACGACAATCTTTATTCGTGGAATTGTTTAGTATTTTTATTACTGTGTAATTTGGAATCCACTAGTATTATTACACAGGTATCGTTTTTTAGGTGAAAATGTTATTATTACTTTAAAAAAAATATATGATTTTTAAGCGTAACGTATCTCAAGCGTAATAAACAAGATCTAGAGTTAGCTCACTCCGGTCTCCATTTTGCCCGAAAAAGGGCAAAGAGGAGGTAGGAGTGGAAACCAGACCGGAACACGGAATGTCTCAAGAATTTGGTGGAAAATGGGTAATGAAAGTTATTTAATGGGAACGAAGTTTCTTAACACTAGGTTCCTAGATTCTCTCTGCCTTTTCCCTCCGCCCTTATGCACTCATAGCTAAAGCTGCTTACAGAATTAGGCGGAAACTGGGGAGCGGAGTGTCTTAACACTAGGCTCTCGTTGTCTTCCCTGCTACATGCAAGATACAGTGTGAAACTAAAAAAAATAAGCTAATACATTTCAATAATAAAATTTCCTACAAAATGCAATAACATCTATCATAATCGAAATCAATAACGCAATATCAAACCATATGAAATTAGTATTTAATAAAGCCTTGGCTTATTGAGGACCACAATCCAAGAAAGCAATTTATCCACCCACAGTTTATAAGAAACCAAATTTTCAATATAAAATATAAACCACTCAGAAAATCTATAACAACCAATAAAGTAGAACATCAATCGTTCTAAATTAAGTGCGACGGGTATGTTACAAGAGCGTTTGATCCCGCCATCTATAAATAATAAAGTGTTCGTAAATGGATGTTTTCGATTTTGAGCGCCGTCAAGTGGAAGATACTTAAAAATCAAAGAAAATGAGTTTCTTGTGTATAATAAATATAACATAATATTTGGAGTTGTAATGTAATTTTTGAGGATATTAGACATTTTTGTTGATTTTGTTTGTTGTCTTGAAAAATGTTGTTTTGGTTTTATTTGGAAGTAAATTCGGTAATTAGGTGACTGGTCTGATTAAGGTATAAGTACTAAAATAATACTTTTTTTCACGCTTCGCGCTGTTTTTTCTATATAGCAGTAGGATACTTTTCGCCTAATTTTCGAGACATTAGACTACTATTCACTTGTTAGAATGGGAAAATGAAAAAAAAAATACTCCGAGTGGAGATGGAACCCAAAACCAGGTATTGCAGGTAATCGAGTCACGTGCTACCCCATGAAATACGATTTTTAATAATATTAAAACCTCCATTATTATTAGTATAAATAGCCTCCAGTCACAAAATATGCTACATTGCAAATTTGCTATTTCTATAAATATGATGTTATACAAAATTGCATGTTCAATAATAATTTGAATAAAATTTGCATATGCTACATATTTATGATTATAACTATGTTATTGTAATTTAATATTGACAAAAATAATATCAATAATTTCATATATTATATACCGTCACGTTGTGAGTTGTGCTAGCGCGATGGTTATGGGTACGATTCCCACTCGGTGAAATCAACTATATTTTCCTTTTCTCGCTCTGGTCGCTGGACTGGCCCGTTGGGATTGTGGCAGAATCCTTGGCTCCCGTAACCCCGGCCTGTGGCAGTCGAGGAGGAGCACATCTGCAGGGCTTTGAGTCCCACATAACCCGCACGAGTCCCCACTCGGACGGCGTACGCGTAAAGGGTTTCGTCACGATAAAAAAAGGACTAAAAGTGGCATCGAATAACCTCTCAACACCGAATGTCTCAAAAATTCGGAAGGAGATAAGGAACTGAGTGTTTTAACACTTGGTTCCACTTGCATATCTTACTATATGTGGTATTAAGCTTGAAACTTAAAATACCGATTTTAAATGGAACTATTTAACCGGATTAATCTATTATATATTATATATATTTTGTATTATACATTTTTGGAAACTCGACGTTTCAAACACTTTGCAATAGTCCATGGTCATGGGTAGACATGGAAAATGTCTAGTTATTTATTTACCTATTTAAGTTTTACTCCTTTCACGTTCTAAAATAAAGAGCTACGAAAAGCTATATACTTGTCTAGTCTTCTTAAATTAAGTACTAATGTACTTTAAATAGTAAAGTATTGAATTTATTAGGGTGCGATGTCCACGTGTAAATAGCATTAGGTACGCTATCCACTGAAAACTTTACCTTGTGAGATAGTTTCATTTATAAATGTTGAATGCGATTTGAATTGAAATTAATAGTATAAGGCCAATAGTGGCGCAGAGGGACAGTGTAACTGTAAACTCGCCTGGTTGTGGGTTCGATCTCTACTTGAGAAAAAAGGAAATATTTATTTAAATTTATATTTCCGTTTCTTCGCTCTAGTGCTGAGGCAAAGCGCGGCGTTGAGTTCCGCCACTTAACACGCAATGCCTTCAGAATTCGGCGAAAAGTGGGGAACAGAGTGGCTTAACATTAGATTCCATCTGCCTACACTGTTGTGATACAACGTGATGCTGATTAATAGTATGCTGATAAATATGTCCTAACATATTTAGACAATCATATTTTTTTTGTATCACAAATTTAGTTGTAGTAGTAGTATAAATAAAAATATAATTTCTAAATAATTTAAAGTATCGTAGTAAATTTATAAAGTAGTATTAAATTTATATACATTAACTTGCACAGATCTTTAAAACTTTTATGAAAAGATTATTTAATATCATGGTACCGCTCTACTTTCTCTTTAAGCACTCTCTAGAGGCTATTATTTATATTTAATTACATACTTTTAATATTTCCATAACTTATTTCATAGCGTATTAGCATTATCCATTTAGAGGACAGTGGGTTCAATTCTATGTTCGGACAGCGCATAGATCAGGTAGAAGGACGGCCACCTTTCCGCGAAATACGACGTGGACCAGCTATTTATGGGTCTGGCCCTTGAAAGTTCGAATAAACAGTACCTTCGCGAAAACTTTTCGTAACTAATTTTTAGTTCATAATTTATGTATCTCACATTTTTCAGGGTACACACAGAATGTGCAAAGCAAAAGTGAATATAACATTGAAGTCGTAGTGGTGCAGGAGCACAAGAATGCAACTATAAATATGACGGTTGTAAGTTCGATTTCTACTTGAAGGAATAAAATATTTAAAATTCAATTTTATTGCTTTGATATTGAGGCACAGCGCGGTGTGGAGTTCCGCCACTCAACAACCAATGCCTCGATAATTCGTTGGAAAGTGAAGAATGAAAGGTTGACTATAAAAGAGAAACATATAGAGAGCTCTCGATATATACACATGTATATTACTATAACATACGTAGAATTTTTCTTATTAATGAAAAATCTATATATATTTTCACCATATGGAAATTACCATAATGTAACCTAAGATTTTTTTTAATTTTTATCCTTAAGCCTATTATATTAAAACACAAAAGATATTCAGTGAATTCAATACATCATTGTATCCTTCGAACGGAGAAAGCCGTGGAAGGGCTTCTAGTACTTAAATATGATCGTAAATGAAATACCTATGTGTATATATATGCCATCGGTACCAAAGGCATTACGTATAGTCTAAGCAATCTCCTTACAATGTTCGCTGTCTCAAGCAACGCAAAGCTCGTCTCTTGCAACCGACTCTTGATAAAACAGCTGTATGGCTTCCACTTGAAATGTTATGCAATTGTAGTAATTAGTGTAAAATTATGTTTTTTTAATTAAAGACATCGTTCTAGATGCTTTCTACTAATTTATAGTCCGTAATAAAAGGTTTTTTTTAGAATGAAAATTAAGTAAGTAAATTGTAAACGTCATATTCAATTAAAATTCTTGCCAATGACTAGAAGAATTTAAAATTTTTAAGCTTATTAAAATAATTATAATTAAATTAATAAAATCATTATAATTAAACTGATAAACAAACCATATAAACATCTATTTAAGGTATATTTTTTAAATGGCAATTTCTGTAAACAGACTCCAAAGAGTTTTCCAATATGAAAAAAGTAAATGGATAAATAAATTTAACATAATTTAAAAAATTCTTCAACAAATTAAAGTTCGAAAAGGAAACGTCAATTATTAGAAAATTTTATATCCGCTTCAGATTCCAGTCTAGACAACATGCAGACTTTAATATGGCAGATACAAGGCGCAGACGAAGCATCGAAGAGCACTCGATATTATAGAAGAACCTTAATAATATTATGCTGAAGCCTTTCTCATTGAAGTGGCTACCGATGTTCTGTGAAATATTCTACTGTGAACTATTCTAATAAACTAGAAATGTTCATATAAATATCCCTTTTTTCCTACACTTTGAAATTTAAATAAACAGCATTAGTATTTCATTCATAATTAGTAAGCATTTTCTAATTGGTTTATCAATATTGACTTCATTGAATTGAAGCATTGATTAAACAGTTTAACTTTTAGATTCCCAGTATTTACGTATAAATAATATTATATCTGCTAATATTTTTACCCGACTGCCAAGAGGGCTATGTTCTTCGCGTGTGTTTTGTATGTTTGATGAATTTTAACAACTAAGGTATCGTTATCTCTTTCAAAATATTAAAATTTTTAAGTTTACTTAGATTCACGTCGCTTTTCTAGTGGAGTAGCTAGAGAAAACAGAGTTCCAAAAGCTAGGGTTAGATTTTCAAAATGTATATTTTTTACTTTAATATGGTTGATTTATCGACATTTAAAAAAATGGCGATACCATTTCTTTCTTTTTCTGTTCATTACCTGTCTCTTAATAGAGATTAGAGAAAGGAAATGACATTAATTAATACCCACGATCGTAACTCTAAAAAAACCATTTTTTTACTGTAATTTTAATCAAACCCTTAAATTTTTATAATTCCCCTTATAAAAAAAAAAACTAGTGCGCAATTTAGATAGCTATAAAATACAAGCATCCTCATCCGATTAATACGCTGGTGGGATGAAAAATGGCGATCGTGTGCAGATGACTGCAATTAGACTGGTCTTTAACGTATGTCAGAAGCGATACGTCTCGCTTTGAATTATACAGCTATTACACGGATTATACTTAATTGTACAGGATTTATTATAGATTTCTCTTTTTTTTAGTGTGAGACTTTATGTTTAAGGTTGTATAGGTACTAACTGGCAGGAATAGATTGTTTTTATTTTTCGTTCTAGTAAGTAATTAAACGAAGCGTGGCGTAGAGTTCTTCCACTAAAGAAGTTATGTCTCAAAAATTGGATAGAGCGAACAGTACTAGGTTCCTTTTGCCTATCGTGCATATAGTAGGGTAGACCTAGGAAACCTTAGAACCTAATTTTAAGACGTCCTATGCCATCCTATGCCGTGTTGAATGGTGGAAAAACTACTAACAAAAGACTAAAATATAATAATGCTCTAAGTTAAACTTGAAACAAAAATTAAATAAAT
The DNA here is from genome assembly GCA_016802625.1 of Heliconius numata. Classification (NCBI taxonomy): domain Eukaryota; kingdom Metazoa; phylum Arthropoda; class Insecta; order Lepidoptera; family Nymphalidae; genus Heliconius; species Heliconius numata. Next base: position 126,023 of record JAEBDU010000115.1, read on the forward strand.
TTTAAATTATGAAGTATAAAAAAAGTTCTTTTAAATATATTTTTAATTTGTAATTCTAAGTTTTTATATAAAACCGAAGATAGTATCACGATGCAATTAATTTTAATTGTAATGAAATCTAGAGTTCTCATTAATAGTCCCTTTTAACTCAACCAATATTTTGTGCCCCTCGAAAAAAATGGACGTATTTATTTAACATTTAAGTAAAAATTGTTAAGCAATATTAAATGTTCTTGTAAAATAAAAACGTTAAAATATTATCTTATTTAAATAGTACATTATTATTAATATCTATTATTTTTGGTCTGAATGAATTGTTAGGGTAAAATGAAAAGGCTCTCATTTAATTTGATATTAGTTTATATTATTTTAAGTAACTGATTATAGCGGATGTTGTTAGCGGACAGGGTCTGATTGTAAGCGCTGTGGTTTTGGGAGACGTTTTCCTCTCCGGGTAGACTTTTTTTAGCGTCACGCCGTGGCGGTGTTGAGTTCCGCCACTCAACATACAATGCCTCTCGATTCGGCGGAAAGTATCGAATGGAGGTGTTTTTTTGGAGGTGTGTGTGGTGGAGGCACAGAATGTCTTACCACATGGTTCTCAGGTTCCCTCTGCCTGCCTCTGCCATGGAAATATTTTTCATTTATTCATTATAAACAGCCTATAAACAGTGGAGTTTGCTTTTCAACATGTTATATTTCAAACTCGGACCGGCAAAGAACAAAATTTTATATTTATAAAAATTATATAAAATACATATGTAAAATCCAATACTTATTTTATTGTATTTAGTTATACATTTTTAATCTACATTTATAGATTCTATATCAACATTTAAATTAAAAAAAACATAACTTCGCTTTAATATTTGTCACAGTTTTACCGTTACGTTTCACCTATAATATAAAAGAGCCAGAGGCGAACCCGCAGGTAGCAAATTAGCGTTGCGTTCCACATGAAGAGTCATGCGCAAATATTAATATGTACATATATTACGTGGTAATAATTAATTAGCATACGAATCAAACTAGGTTGAGAACTAATTAATCAACATATAGGATTTTTTATATATATATATATGTGTAGAAAATATATGTAAAGTACTAAAAGTATTAGTTAAGAGCGCTCGGATTCACATAGTGTTCTGAATTATATATGTTTTTAATAAAAAATATTATTGGTTTATATTAAAGAATGGATTAATATAATACACTATATGTATAAGTGCAGATATAGTTTTTGACATTTTCACGTGTCATTTCACATTTAGGAAAGAAAAATACTTTTTGAGAAAACGTATAAAAGTTTGAACATAGCGGGATTAGAACCCACTGGCCTAGGAAGCCGTCGAAGACGCTTGGACAATGTCGTTTATTTGGGCAGGAATTAGGATATCTAACGACTAGATTCTGTTTGCCTGATGAAAACAAAAATAGAAGAAATATAATGCTTTTTAAAGAAATATAAAGTTACGGTGTTTTAGTTCTTTATATATAAATGTTGGCTACCATACTTGGCAATTGTAAGCACTCGTAAACTTGAAACATAAGCTTTGTTTTTAATTTTTACGTCATATTTAAGTAAATCGCTGCGGTCGTTTCCCCTAGATACTTGGCAAAGGTCAAGTAACTTATAAATTATGTAAAAACGAAAAGCCGCGGCGGAAAAGCCTGATATTATTAAAGGATTATGTGTTTTTCTTTTTGCTACCTAGATTTCTTTTAGTAAAACATTCAATTAAAAGCTCTAAATACTGAATGGCGGAACCCAACCGAGAAAATTTCAATGTATATTAGAAAATCGGAAAATTATACCAACTCATCAACACTCCAGAGCCCTCAAAATTTTTTTTAATGATTTAATATTGAAAAATACTTAAAATATCATGTAATGCCTGAAATATGATTTAGAGATGTTTTGTACAATGTCATAATATATGGGAAAAATGATAATTGCACGTGCTCTATGAGTTTCACAACAGGTACTTTCGACATTTTTATAGATATCGCTTATATTGTCACTTGAAAGGGCGCGGTTAAATGAAATCTTTAGGGCATTTGACAAATAAACCGTAGTTATTTTATTTTAGTATGATATTGGCTCGCTGTATCCTGCACACAGCAGGGTATGCAGAGGGAATCTAATGTTAAGATACTCCGTTTCCCACTTTCTTCCGAATTCTGGAGGTATTGCCTGTTGAGACGTGGAACTGAACGCCGCGCTATGCCTCAACGTTGCTTTGGTACGATCTACATATATAAATAATAGTACAGATTTGTTTAAGAAGTTAATTTTCTGACAGTTCAGTATATTTGACAATTGCCAACTCTAACCTCTATGGAAAAAACAGTGTTGAGATGTCATTAGACTAATAAAATAGGGACAGAAACTTTCTTCAACATGACACTGGCGAAGTCATTTTGTGCTCAACTGGCACCCTCTGAAGGCCATAATAAAAAGAACAGAACAGAACAGACAGAAACTTTACCACGTAATAAATATTATTTTTATAAAAACCGGAATAATCTATCACTAAAAAGTATTTTTTTCTAATAATACACAAAAAAAAATTGTTAAAATTTATTAACATTTACATACATTTCATCAACAGTCAAACTATAAACTTACTAAAATATCGTATTCGGTCATATAAATACTAGTTCGACCAAACTATTCGATCGAAACTTAATCGACCAAGCTTTGCGAGTTAAGGCAACAGGCGATTGTACTCAGTTTCAACAGTTACGAACTGACTGCTTTGTCGGTGGTATGGGATGTTTGGAGAAATTACAGATAAACTGTCCGTAGCCATAGCCGCTTAAGTTAGTTTGTTTGTTTACTTTATTGTTTGTACAAAATACATATACATATATATATATATTTTTGTAATTTTATGATTAATTTTTTTGCTTATATGCTCAAAAGCTAAAAAAACGGCATATAATTGTTCAAAAAGGAACTATTTAAAAAAAATCCAGATGCAACCAGACTAATACGAGTTCTTAAATAAATGTTTATCCTATTTCTTTTGTTTGTTTAAATTTTATAAGGAAGGGATCGTTTGGAATATTAAAATTTTAATATGTAAAATGACATTTACACTGTAACAAAATTGTAAGTATTTAAAGAAATAAATGTCTAACATTAACTTATAAGAGTGTAGATAGCGTTTCTTGGATTTACCATCAAATAATATTTTGACATAAAAAATTACACATATTGAAAAAACGTAAATTTTGAAGTAAGGACAGAAACATTTATATATTTTTCACATAATATTCGATAAGTTTGAACTGAGATTTATTTATACATTTTGTAGCCATCCTTTGTGTGATTTGTAGAGAAGTCGTGTTTGTTTAAAATTTTATATTTTATTTGAATAAAAGTAGCAAATGCCTTTGTCTAAAATGTTGTAGTCGTGAATACGTAGTGTTAACATACCGAGGTTCCTTTTAGAATAGCAGTATGGACAGAGGGAACCTAGTGTTAAGATACTCGGAACTAAAATACTTCCGTTCCCTATTCTCCGCTGAATACTGAAAGCATTGCGTGTTGAGTGGCGGAGAAAATAAAAGCTATACCTTCTCATTAAGCTACATCGAACCTATTATACGTTTGTTACAACTTATTCGTTGTTGCTTTCTTTTGCGTCTTCTAAAAAAATATTTCTTAAATGTGGAATAACACATTAAAATTGATAATGGTAACATAAATAAATAATTATATATATCTTTTTAATAATTATTTCAGAAGCTATATCATTATAATATATTTATTAGAAATCGACTCAAATTTTAACACATACTTCCCTGGGACTAACATTAATAAATACTTTAAATTAACACTATAAAGTTCTAAAATAAAGTCACTCAATGCCCATGCAATTGGAAAATAACGCGTATCATCCACTAGAATAAATCAAATAGCATCCAAAAGTAGAAATATAGCTACTTTAACTTGACCTCTCCGCAATAATCAGTGATATCTGTTTTTGTTTATTTCGCGTTGGATCTGTCGTATCGGTGAGATCTTGTTACACTGGTCTCGATAGAGTTCGTGTATTGAATAAACCATGAGTTGTTTTCAATTAAGCGTAAAAGCCTCCCGTCATAAAAGCCGGACTGGAGATAATTGACATATATATGTCACAGCTCATGTGTAGTAATTGTATGTTGACCTTAATCTAACTTAATGTATGAAAGTTAATGTTGTTAAGTTTATTGTGATATGAAGTGATAAGTGTACAGGTTCATTTTTTTGCGTGGTAGGATAAGCAGTAAGAGGTTAGTGATATTCGTTTTCTGAGACTAGTGGTCCAACACTCCGTTCTCGATTTGCCGCCTATCTGAGATGTGGTATTTAGATAGAGAAAAAATGTTAAGATGAACCTTTCATATAAAAAAAAATACATAGCTGGATTTGATCCCGCTCAAAGCGTGGCTTCGAATCCCATTACATTCAAGCTGATATGTTGTATTTTTATACGTGCGGTATAACACTAAGAATATTAAAAATATACGGCAAAAAACAATAATTCTATTCTTTACTCTACACACATATTCGACAAATAAAAAAGTATACCTTCCTTGTTCACATCAATTTATTTTTCATACAATTGTCAATGTCATCAAAGATCATTCAAAATGAGATAGCGAATAGAACTAGTACAAACCAGTTCAAACCAGATCACTTAACCACTGTACATACTCGTATATCACTTAGCGGATATCCGGTCCCATAGAAGGCAAGGAAAGAAGGCAAGTGTAAACGATTTATAATGCCACCCGTAGTTTCAAATAGCTATAATTTTGAATACACATACATATTATGTATGTACATGCTATTAAGTGTTTTTGTATGTTTTATATTGCTATAGATGTTTGGTACTATTAAACATAGGGGGGTGACTGGTTGTGGATTCGATATCCATTCAAAAAAATAAAATATTTATTTAAGTTTATATTTTCATTTTTTAGCTTTCAGCGTTGAGCTCCGCCACTCAACACGCAATGCCTCCAGAATTCAGCGTAACATGGGAAATGGAGTGGTCTAAACACTAGGTTGTCTTTGTCTACCCTGCTCTTTGTGGAATTCAGCGTGAACCTTAAAATTATGACTTCAAAATTTAAAATATAATATAATGTAATCATTCCCCCGAATGGGCATCAAACTCACAACCAACTACACTTACAACACTCCTAAACTATATTATACAATTAAAATTAATTCGATTTAGTTATCTCATCTATTGCTAACTAAAAGAGGGTTAAAGGAACAATTTATTGAAATCGTGATAACAATCTTCATTATGCCAGGCTTGCCCCATGGAATGGAATGGAATACCAGAAACGGTTTTTTGCATCGAATGGGAAGGAAACACTGCCTCGAATTATATGGCCTGATTAAGAAAGGTCACGTTTTATATGGGTTGGGTTTTTATGTTTATTTACCCAGTTTGAATTTCCTTGCTGAAAGTCTAATGTTGGGTGCTACCATAGTTTTTTGGTTATATTAGCATCTTATATGACTTGCAATAGTTTCTTTATATTATAACTGTATAATTATATTGATTTTCTTTTTCCTCTAGCTATCCTGTATTTTAGGTATTAAATATCCTATATATTATATATACGACTTTTTTTAGCAAATCTGTAATATTCATATTTGCAAAAATATTAAGCAGCTTCAGCTTTTCACACTTCTCCACTATATTTTTGTCATTTTAAACTTTTTAATATAAACCGAGCTGATATGCTTTTTCATTATACACGCTGTTTGTACCACATTTTCGGCACTTCAATTTGCCCCCTACATATTCGTATTGCGATCAGAACGATAATGGGCGGCGCGGAGATTAAAACATCGTTAACACGGAAAATGAAACACAAATATTTGCACTCGAATACTTACAAAGGATTACGTTGGAATTTATATGAACTCTATATATAGTCATTGTCCGCCTTTTAGCAGTATGAAGCTGTTTCATTGTCGTTCCTGTTGTTGCCAATTGCTTTTTAATTTTTAGGGGCGGCAAGTTAAAATAATTTCTAAATGATTCCTTTATTTTGTCTAATATTTATAAGAATAATGTAAACTATATAATAGAAGAATAACGTGAATAAATATAATTCCATAAGCACATTGTGCAATTAATTACAACGACAGAGTGCTCTCAATATCGACAATGACATGTTTTCATTAAATTTGCCTTCATTTGTGAAATTTCATTTGAATATGACACTAACAACGAGGTCACAAGCTTCTTGTTATTTTTATTTTTTGTTCACTCTTAGTTAATTATATTATGGAAGTCAATGAAAATGTGTTAATTGAAAATTGAAATTGCAAATTTAAAATATGTATGCATTTTATAGTGCAATTCTATATTTTAATACTAGTTTTCATTCAATATTTTTTTACTCTATATACAAACTCCAAAAAATCCAATCCTTGAAATAGATTTAAAAAATATTTTTGCAATATTTTTTGCAAAAGCGCAACAGAAAAATATTTATGTCCACAAGTGCGTTCACACATTAAAAATGGAAAAATATTTAGAAATGGATTTTTTTAATGTTTCTAGTAAGTATTGGTTTTTTCTTGGCACAAAAATTTTGTTTTGGTACTAAAAATATACTGTCCTAACTTCAATTTTACAGAAATTGAAAATGAAAAATAAAATTGGTTCTAAATATGTTATCAAATCAAAAGTCTCATTATTAGCTTCTTTACTTAAAAAGAAGACTTACAAAAAGATAATATAAAATAGAAAAACGACACTTTTAAAAACCCCGACTGTGTTCCCACAAGGAGTAAGAAAATTAAATTAATACATTCTTTACCATATATATAAATAGAATCAGAGATCTGGTAGTTAACTACCAGCTAATCGATACAAAGTTGATGACATTTGAGGACGGCTGCTCTAAGGAATGTAATCAACCGAGTAAGAATTGGGAGGGGCGGCCAGAAGTCACTTTGAAACACTACTCTAGTAATGTTGAATGCTGACCTGCTCTCTTGATTTTATATACGGATTCGTATAACGTTCTGATATAATAAATATATGAGAATGTTATGAACGATATGAATTTAAATATGTTTGCAATTTTGTTTCACTATTAAAATATAAACAGACGTTTTTTAGAATAGAATTGCCGGCATCGTGGCATAGCAGCGGTAAACTGCAAACGAGAGTTGTGGGTTCAATACCCATTCCATTCATTTGATGAATTGTTTTAATTTTCTATTAACAACATAAACCAGATTAGTTTGGCACCTCAACACGCAAATTGATTCGAAAATTACGGTGAAGACGAGCATGGGAGTGTCTTAACCCTAATTGCTCCTGGATACAGAAATAAAATAAATAATTAATTCTTTACATATATATCTATATCCTACACTATTACGCCAATACCACATATTAGGTCTTTCCAAAAATATAACCTTTAAATGTTATTATAATATGTAATATATAATTAAATTGAATTACTGGAAGTGACGGAATCCTTTGAGAGTTCACGTCACATGTGTAGGACGCGGGTGCCGGCGGTTAATAGATTTAGCTTTAAGGCAAAATTGTATCATTAATGCTTATTAAAATATTCATTCATTTCATTTGTTTTTTAAGATATTGCAACTATCGACAGAGCTTAATACTGCCGCATGTCTTACTAGAGTGGGAAAACCTTAATAATTTTTTAAAATAATTCCGCTGAGGTAAGTTATAAGACTTCTTCTAAAGTTTAATATTTTATATTGTATAATCTACATATGTATTTATTTCGCTCTGGTTAGACAAAACACAGCGTTGAGTTTCACTATTTAACTTAATAGTGTTGAATTTGGGTGGATTGGTTGAAGAAGCTTAACGCAAATTTACTCTCTTTCCGCCCCACCATAGGCAGTACATTGCGCGAGTTAAAAATAAATTTATAATATTACTTTATAAGCTTTCTTAAACAAAAATATATAAAAATATATAGGTGTTTCTAGTTCATATATATTATTTTCTTCATTTCTTAGTAATTACAGGCATGAGATAGGCAGGTTCCTTCAACTTCTTATCGTAAGTATTCATAAACCTATTATAAAGGAGGGACGTTTCCCGAATACAAATGAAGTAATGGCTTCGCCCGCCCGTCGTGGTGTTGATCTTCCCGCATAAAATTGCTAATGCTGTTCCCTATTCAATTACGTCACGAAACAGTACAGATAGTGGTTTTGTCAATATTTATAATAAACTTTAGAGAAAGCTTAGCTGCGATAAGCTTTTTTCATTTCAATTATTTTTTTACTTACTTACATCACTTACATACTTACTTACATCACGAAGAGATGTTATAGGAATTATGTAAATAAATTATAATAATGGTTCCATGAATTATAAAACCATTAGTTATAAAACTAATATCTAAAATTAGTATTGTAATCTAATTAATACAAAAAATATGTATTTTTACACAAATTTTACATTTACGACGATTGTGGGGTCGATTTCCACTCTGGGTAATGGATTATTTTCCATTTTCATTTTTTCGCTCTGGTAACGAGGTAGAGCGCTACGTTGAGTTTCTCCATTCAACACTTAATGTCTCAAGAATTCGGCGAAAAGTAGGGACTGGAACTGTCCTAATGGGGAACGGAGAGTCGTAACATTAGGTTCCCTATGCCTTCCCTGTTATGTGCGACATACATACCTCAAACGTACTCAAAGTTCACAGTACGTTGTTAAAATTTGTCAAATAACAATTTTTAATAAATTCTTTATAAAGGCATTTTGTTACGCTATGAAGAGGTTACAGTCTTACATTATACAGATTAAATAGCTTTCAACAATATAAGATTCTCAACATTTTTCTAATGACAAAGTTAATATTAAAACATAATTTCAAAGAAGTTATTTAGAAAACGAAACAAAAACATAGATGTTCAATAAATGCGTCTGAGAACACCTAAAGCACATCACTAGTGATTTACTAAGAATCATTTAAGCGAATAACAATATATTACAAACGTGGTTAAATATTAGGGGCACTAGACACATAATTTAGTGAATGGAAACAGCAGAATTTAATTCGAATTCCCTCACTAGACAGTCAAGAATGTAGACGCTATTCAAAGTGTTCAATGTCTCAAGTTAACTATACTCGTGTTATACTAACACCTGTGAATGATAGAGCAAATGTCCAGCTTTTGTATCCTGCACACAGAAGGGTAGGCAAAGGGAACCCAGTGTTAAGATACTTCAATACCTATTTTTTTGTCGAATTTTCGATGTCCTTCGTGTTCATTGGCGTTCAACGCCGCTTTTGCCATGATATCAAAGTGAAGAAACGAAAATATTAATAAATCAGGTAACCTGGTTTGCCTCGTCTCTTCCATAGAAAAAAAAGAAGAAAAAAGCATAACATATTAATTATTTTTAAATATTTAAAACAACAGACTTTTATACGTATTTAGCTTCAACTGTATAGTATTGTATTACTTGGAGCACGCAGTAACTCTCAGTGATGGATCGCCGCTTTTCCGGCTTTTCAACAGTCCCTAAACGGCCCGTCTGTGAAAACTCCCGTAATATTTTAACTGTTAAAGATTTCAAATTGAATATAAAGAGAAAGAGATAATGTTTCTTTTATTTTACATTAAGATAGCATATGTATTCTTGCAAGTTATTTTTGTAATAATTATAACAATATTTTCCTATACTTAGCGAGGGTAGGCAGGCACTTTTTCATTTTTTTTAGGCATTGAGTGTTAGTTGGCGAAACATATATCGCGCTTTTTAAATTCAAATTAACCTAATAACTTTTCTATATTAAAAAAAAATATTATAAGAAGTTAAGCTATAGTAGCCATTTCCATTTTAGAATCTGTGCTGAAAAGGAATCGCGTAAGTAGTTAAGTAGTTTTAAATTAACTTGGTAAGCTCATTTCATTTCATATTTTGATAAAAATTGAGAATAAAGTTTCATAGCACTAATAAAAAATGTAGCCAATGTGTGTCCATTCACGTATTCTTTGTACATCATTATAAAATTTCATAATAAATTCAAGAGGTTTACGCGTTTTCCCGCAGTAGGATAGTGTTAAGACATTCCGTTCCATTTTCTGCCAATTTTCTCGAGAAATCGCGTGTTTATTAAATTCTGCCATCGACTAGAGCTAGAAAAAGAAAAACAATGTGAAAAGTTATTAAATATAAATATTTTCCTAAATGGAAATCGAGCACTGTGCCACGAGAGCCTTCGTAAAAGAATATTATCCAAATCTCTATTCCAAACGTTCCCATACCTACTAAAATCTACTTGTCTCCTTAAACAATAGATAGGATGTTCCTGACAGCTCTTAATTGAAATAATTGCTGGATTTCAACATTCACAGTTTGAAATTATTCATTTTCAAAACAAACGTTCATTTTTTATTCATTATTTCATGAAATATACGTGAAAACAATTAAAAAGTTCACACGTGGATAATGATGGGCGAATGAAATTTCATTATTGTATTATTTTACGTTAAAAGCGTAGCGTAGCGCACGAGCGTATTTAAACTGTAAAATTTATAATATATAATTATGTAAGAATTCATAGAAATTATTTAGTTCCGAATGAATTTGAAGAACTAATTTACTTAAATTTCTAGTGTTAAATAATGCTGTATACAACTATATTAATTGGAGTCCATATTAAGGAAACAGTGTCCTGTTATGGATTGTTTTTCATCCTAACTCAACAATTTTTATTTCACGATTTTTCACTTTTCTTCTGGAAATACAAAATGAATGTTAAGAGAAGATAATTAACACATACTTAATATACATAGAGGAGTGGATTCAAATACTGATTCTTATTTTTTTATGCAGAAGTTTAAAATATCAATACATTAGAAAAGTTTATCATTTAAGTATGAAAAATGAACGAAATATAATTAAATAAAATTTAAAATATTTTACACGAAGTTAATCACAGCTTCACAATATACAAATTGAATAGAAATTCTTTGGATCAAAGTTCGTTTACAGTACCGCTTTTCATACCAAACTGTGACCTTAAAGGGTGGACGCCTGTGAGTGATCAGAACGAAGATAACTTTGTGGTGGCTGATGCGTCTCTTCTTAGCTAAACTCGTTAGCCCCAGGCTAGAGTCACGTTCACAACATGAAAGAAAACTTTAAAATGTATTGAAGTGCTATATATAATATTTTATAGCTGTGGCTAAAAATTTTGACATAAATCCTGTATTTATGGAAAATGGTAAGATGCTACTGAGTTAATGAGAACATGAGTTCAAATCGCAATTATATGAACGCTTATTCATAAACTTATGTTTTCTATTATTTAGTCTCTTATGATCTTTGTAATAGGTAGAAAATTATGGGATAGGCAAAAATATCCACTCAAATTTTTGCCTATCCCATTAATTAGGCTGTATAACATATACATGTAATAAAATATTTTTATAGTAAAGCTTCACAATAAGAAAAGAGCGAGATTTTCCATGAATTCTACTCTGGCAATTTCTTTTCTCATAAATACTGTGTGAAAGTAGTAAAAGGTAATAACGACGTTAAATATACCTAACACGACTTAAATCGAGAATCAAGGTTTCACAGTCAAGAAGTTCAAATAAGATTATCTCACTGGCTCTTGTACCTAATATCATTATAGTGGATTTCAGCAGTCATAGGACACTAAGGAATAATTTACTTTGTCCATTTAAGAGCGAATGCATTGCTAATGCTGGGTATCTTGCACCCACAGGCCTAGCTTTGAATTAAGTTAAATATTCAATTTTCATTTAAAATGCGATGAATGTTTTGAAAGGCGTATTCATTTTAACAGAAATGAATTTCATATTCAAACTTCTTACTTTTGATGTATCTGATTAAACATGATAGCAGTCTGTAGCACGTTTACATTTATAGTAATACATCGTTGACTCATGTAAAGGCGAAAATTAACATTAAATTCTGCACACTTCATGCCTAAAAGGAAGTGGACAAGAAAGTGAGAGTAATCTATTGGTCACCTAAAAAGGATGAGGATTCCTAGAAGAATATGTATGAAAAGGTGGTAGAAAAGGTGGATTCCTCAAAAAATATGTACGACGACAGCGGATGAGGCGAGGTATGCTGCTTTTGTTTTTTTTGGTTTGCTTTTTACTTTTTGTTTAACTCTCCGTTCTCTATAGCTACACGCCGAAATAACACAATGATACGTTGAGTTCCGCCGCCCAAAACACAATGTCTATGATTCGAATGGACAATAGACAGAAAAAATCTAGTAAAGACGGGTCTTTAATAGTCTTTAGCCTTTATTTCCATTCTGCTATGCTATACTAGAGAATTTCTTAAATGATAAAAAGTATGAATATATATAGTCATAGCAAGTCATCCCAATCCCTATTCTTATGATTTTGAATGCATATTAAGATTTTTTTATTAAGATGATTATATCTCAAACTTTATTTTAACATACCGAAATTGAATCTACGATCTTCCTTCTAATAAATAACAAAAAAAATCAATTAAAAAAAAACATTCGAAATCAAATAAAATAATGGCCAAAATACCTCGTCAGTGTGTCAGGTGGTTAGCGTTTAATTACGTTTCGCTACTCGACCGTTGATAAACGACTCTCGGCTTTATGATATGTTCGAGTTAACCGGTGTGCGGTACAATGCCTTCGTTAGGAAGTGGATTTAGGCGTGAGTGTGATTGGCGTCCTGGTAATCATTAAAATACCAATTTTGATTTCGAAATACAAACATTTAGGTTGATATTTCAATTGGATTTTTTTTATTCTTCTATATTGATTTGGTCTTTTGCGGCTGTCGTGGCGAAGCTCATAGTATCTACATATTAACCTAAAGGTTGGGGATTCGATTCCAACTAGGGGGGAATGGATTAATTTCATTGCTTTGCTCTGGTAGCAAGAAAGCTTCGTTCGCGGCGTTGATTTCCACTCAACACGCAGTATTTCGAAAAATTTGCGAGAAGTAGAGAATGGAGTGTTTTAACTCTAGGTCCCCTCTGCCTACTCTGCCATTTGCAAGGTACAATGTGAAGCTTTAGCTACTTGCTAAGTAAAAATATTTTTATATCAATTTATAATAATTCTATCTTTAAAAATACTAAAAAAATTTTACGAAGTATTCACCAAATAGTTAAAGGATTCGAAGGTCGATACGGTTTCCATCGAAGCCATTAAGCGGTGCGCTCAGCAGCATAATTTAATTGATTTATTTATCCCCTAACCAATTAAGCTGATTCCAAGTACCTTATTTAATTTATAAAAGATTTAATTTTTCACCTGTACCACCTTAGGTGGTTAGTACCCTTATAGTGTATACGATACCTTATAGGTTACGATACTGGTACATGAGTTAGTAATAGCATCAATAAGTGAAATAAAAAAAAACCAGTTAAGTGCGAGTGGGACGCACTCACCAAGGTTTCCGTACAACTCCAGGATTACAGGTAAGACAACGATGAATAAAAGTTTACAACTTTCAGTTTGCACTGCACTTATTTCATCAATGAAATTGAAATTGCATTTCCATGCAATGAACTAGAAATATAAGTTTGTAATATTTTTTTTATGAAATACGGAACTCTAATAAGTAATTGAAATATTTATGTAGAACTCACATTTAAGAGATGACAGTAAAATGAAAATATTTTCCTGGCATAGCAGAGCATGCAGAGACCTTATTTTAAAGATACTCTTTTCTGCATACTTTCCACCTACCTATAAAATACCGAATCCAATAGTTATTATAAAATGTCTCTAAATATATGCACAAAAAATAATAAAAACGTTAGTTTCGGTAACTGTAAGAGCAGTTTACTGAAACAGGAAACATGGAATAAGCTTCTTAACTTTTCAATTTTCCTCTGTAAAGTGAATAACTGTCTGCCTAAAAGGCTACTCCAATGTCTGTGCAGGAAAGAGTTTTATGTAGCGCATTTTGTTAGTATTCATACTAAAAAATATTTTCGAATATGGACCAATTGGCAGTTACTTTGTCTTAAAGTTATTGTTTAATTTTGCCAAATTAAACCAAATCTTTACTTTAGCCTGTGGTATTCTAACGTATTATTGTAAAAAATCATCAGAATCGGTTAAGCAGTTTTGTGCAAAGAAGGAACAAGCATCTGTCTTTACAAACTTTCACATTTATGAAATTAGTAGGATTCGAAGTAATACAGTAAAATTATTCTATATTGAAAAATATGAAAGTAGTAAAATAAACACACGAGAATAGTATACATACTAATGGCGAGACCGTCGTGACTCAGTGGCATGGCGTGTGAGCGCAACGGTTGCGGGTTTGATTCCCACTCAAGGAAAAAAATGAATTATTTTATATTTTAATTTCCTCGCCATTGTATCAAGACAGAACACGGCGATGAGGTAACTCTAAAATAATATTTATTTCCAAATGAATATTCGTACAAAATATTGAAATGTGGTAAAAATAAAATTGAATTAATCAAATAAGCACAATTTCAACTTTGCTTAAAATGCAAAATATTTTATGCTGTTCAGTTGCCGAAAGCTACGTCAGCTTTTTCTTGTTTTGTTTTTAAGATTTTACCAGCAATATCGGTTCAGTTGTAAATTTCACATTTTTCGTAAATTTGCAAAGTAATCGTTTGAATATTTAAGTGATGAAGCCGTAGTGGCTCATTGGTATAAGGGTGCGACTGTCGAAGCAACGCTTGTGGGTTCGTGTCTAACTAGGGGAAATTAAATTAGTATAATATTTTCTTTTCGCCGCTCTGGTAACGAGGCAAAGCGGTGCGTTAAGTTCCGTTACTCAACACGCAATGCCTCCATGCTTACTTTCAATATTATAAAGCATTTTAGAGAATATAAACAAAAATGTACTATGAATATAAAGTTTCGTATTTTTCTATTAAAAAGTCCAACAAATATAATTTCCACGGCAGCAGATAGAATTTTCCAGCGAACTTTTGTTTACGAATGGAGTTGTTTTTAAAAAATGGTATGTTTTTGGTTTTAATTTATTTAGTTAAAGTTAATTAAAATATCTTAATTATATATATAAAATATATTTTTAGAATATAATTTCGTAATTTCTATAATACTTAGAAAAATTAATGTATTTATTAATTAATCCTTGGAATACAAACAAATATTGAAAAATAAATACTTGAATAACATTTTATAATCGATGACATTTTCGCTTACTTCTTTTTAGATGTTTTTATTTTTCTAGATTTTTTATAATTTTATCATTTTGTCTGTTTTTAAAAGTTACAAACATCCTAACCTAAGTTTGGCATCGACGGCTTGTAAACATAGTTTAATTAACAGAAGTGCTTAAAAAATATTAACTTTTTATTGATCCATAACCGTTTGAAATTTTTACGAGAAATTTTGATTGATACAGTAAATTACAGATCTACAATTTACAAAAAAATACAGTTAACCTATTATTAAAATAGGATCACCAAATAAAGTTATTATATATGGAAATACAAATATTTCCATATAAAATAATACTAGTCAAAGACTATGAAGACAAGAAGTTACATAATTATAATATGCAAAGAGGCTTAGTCATATTGAATAATTAATTCTTATAAGAAGATTATACGGATCTAGTGGAATAGTTAAGTCTAGACTAAGTAGTAAGTTAAGACTAATATTTATAAAAAATAAGTTTAAAACCTAAAACCCCGGTACCAGAGGCCATTCGTGACGAAGGGACACAAGCGTATGACTGGTTATAGGTTCGTTTCCCAATCGAGGGAAGGAAATATTTAATAATTTCTTTTCTTCGCTCTGATATGATGAAAAGAGAGCCCCTAGAAAGCGGCGGAAAGTAAGAAACGTAATGTTTTAACACTAGGCTCCTTCTGCCTACCCTAGATACAGCGTGAAGTTAAAAAATATATACAAAATGAGTAGGTACATAAGCCCGCAAACTTATGTATGTCAACTTTTATAAGTTATACTTCCCGTTGACTTATAATTATGAATTTGGTACGGAACCCTCAATTGCCGAGTCCAATTTACACTTGACTGGTTTTTTTACTTTACTTACCAATAAAAAGACACAAATATATCAACAACATAAAGTCCATACTAAGACTTCCACATGTTATTTAACAAGAAATACAGGCAAGTGTTTCTATCAACAGGATTTGTGTCACCAGCGACTCTAATTAGGTCACATAGTAGGGGAAATGCAAACAAAATAACGTTGGATTTAAGGGAAATTTTGCTTACCTGTAGTTAAAATCCACAGCATATTTATTGCAGTAAAGTTTAAATGGCACAGATTTTTTAATAGCTTAAATAGCTAAAATTATGCTCACTAATTAAATGATAAAAAAGCTACATGAGTATTTTTAAGATCGCCTATAGTTTGTTTATATACAAATTACATTCCACATATTTAAACTAACTTAAAATCTTACATTCATTGAGTACAGAGTACTTTATAAAATGTTACAAAAAAGAAAGTTACAAATAACAAAATGAAATAAAAAGTACAGCATTTACTAAAACAACGTTGGTAATACCAATTAGCTGTAATGAACAACGCCTCTCTGAGTGCGGATTGACGTAAGACTAAAGACGCCAAAAAGATTAAAATTCCCTGTTTTTATTGTTAAAAATCCTAATTTATCGAAGCATTATTCAATTTGATGGACTTTTGGCACGGATTTAAAATACATTTTCGTCTTATAAAGCTGTTTTTTTAATGTAAATTTCTTTGCTTTTCACCCCTCAGTAAGATTATAGGTAAAAATGTACTATTAACCTTGAAAAAAATTTAAAAAAAAAAAACAATAACAAAAACCAAAAAAAAAACAGACAAAAATCTCACTAAAATTATAAATATTAAAAGTTTCCATTCCGATCTTATTAAGATATGTAAGTCATGATGTTATTTGAACAGTCTTTATTATGATATACGATATAATTTATGCATCTCCTTAAAACGTAAAAAGCTTAAGTACCTACAGAAATATGGATATTTTTCAAACTGTACCTGCACACTTCATGGTGCGCAGAGAAAACTTAGTATTAAGACACCCTGTGTAAACTTGGCGATTTTTTGCTGGATTTTGACGGAAGAACGTGTTAAGTAGCAGAACATCGCGCTTTGCCTCGATATGGAAGAAATGAAATAAAAATTTCATTTTCTCGATTGAGAATCGAACCCACACACAACGACAAGTTGTCACGTTTTCAGTACACGCTTGCACTTCTGCGCCACGACTGGCTTCGAAATATAGATATACAATATATAAAATTAAATCCTTTTATAATATCCCGTTTGTTCTACGGAGATTATGAAGCTTTACCTAATAATACGTGTAATGAGCTCGCACCGCACGCCACTGCAAGCTCATTTGTCTAAAACAATATATTTTACGAAGCTTTTACAATATAAAATATGTCTTTATACAAAGCTTTAAGCTTAATTTACGTTAACATCTTGATGTTCTGCTGTCAAGTACCTTATAGTGTTTTATTATTAAAAATTATAAGTTAGGTGATATTAAGAAATTAATAATAATGAATAGAAGTACAAGAATACGAATACAAGAGGAGTATAGACAGACAGACAATCTCATAAAGTCAAAATTCAAGTTCAATTCTGCCCTGTATATATCACATAGCTGTGAACATAACTTACCATCAGCCAAAAACTTTATTAAACTTTGTTAAATTTGTTAAGCTTATTAAGATCAAACCTGCAATCTTATCAAACCCAAAATCTAGAAATTGACGAAAAGTAGCGAATAGAGTCTCTTAACACTACTTTCTCTTTTTCTACCTTGTTGTAAAAATATAATGAAATTAAAAGAAAAAGATCTTCTTTTAAATAAGAAGGTAGCCATATTTTTTTCTCAACCATCCACTACAATATTACCAACTTGATCCATGCAGAAATATAGTCTTGTAGAAGATTGTAGTTATGAATTTCATAACTAGTGCAAAGATTATGCACCTTTGCATGATATATGATGAATAAATGAATATTTGCTCGCAGACATCGTAGTGTTTGCGAGAACTTCAAGAAACAAACAAGCTAACTTCGCTAAAAGTTGGGAAGCACTGTTTGTGTACATTTAAATTACATGAAACTTTTTTATATAAATAAAGATAAGTAAACAAAAGTTTTCTAAGTTAAAACTTTTGTTTTTAAAGCTAATCTTAGTTATTTTGCTTTAACTGTTACTAACTATATGTTATTTTTGTATGCTATGTTTCAAAGACATTTAAATAACCTACTTAAATAAAGCTTTATTTATTTTAAAATTTAAATTATAATTATTTTTTATTTTACACTGTACCCGATACTGTACTGCGATAAGCAGATAGGCAGAAGGAACATGGGAACTTAGTGTTAAGACATTCCGGGCCTCACTTTCCACCAGAGTGGCAGAATTCAACGCCGTGCTTTGTCTCTTTACCGGGGTGAGGAATATAAAATGACAAATATTTAATTCCCTCGACTGGGAACGTATCTACTACTTCTAGAACAATGAGCTATATATAGTAATAAAGTTTTAAAACTTAACTTTGTTCAAGTTAAGTCAATCTCTTACTTACGAATGTTAAAGGCAAATAGTAATAAATTCAGCTGTGCGTGCCAAACAACTATCCACCGCCTCTAGTATAGCCAATTAGTTTTAACATAAACAAATAGTTCACTATCTCGTGCTCTCTCGAGGAAGTAATTTAAGCTTAAGATTAAAAAGAAAAGGAAGTAAGAAAATTACGTTAATGACGCAGTTTTTGGTTACTTAATAAAGTCGTTTTTAATTATTTATTATTATTTTTGTCGTTTTATTGTTAAAATTTTGATAGTGCGATGGTTGTGGGTTCGATTCACATTCGAGAGTATTTTTATTTTCATTTTCTCGCTCAGGATCAAAACTCAATCTAAAAAAAAGAGCGGAAAGTGGACTATGAAATGACACAAATACTAAAACACTGTCATTTCAAATAATATTAGATAAACAACTGTAACGCTACATTCATAGTGAAACATTATAAAAAAAATATTTGGAGTGAGCTTTTGGGAAACATTTTTATAAATAAATTGCAACATTTTAAATAAGTTTTTAATTTAAAACTAAAAATATATTTGCCGCTCGAGGTCCTTATGGTGCAGCAGCACAGCATACAGACTGTAAATGTAAAGTTCGTGGATTCGATTTTCTTACAAAAAAGCGCGGCGCAAAGTTTCGCCACGCAACATGTAATATTTCGAAAATTAAGTGATAAGTAGTGAACGGAGTTACTCAACGCCTTTACTTACCCTGCTATATGCGGGTTATATCGTGAAACTAAAAAATATATATACATATGTCTGTAGGTACATCATAGTATATATCTATGCTGTGAATCATTACTCATTGTCGTCGAGAATTCGTTGCCAAAAATTGTCGCGGTCATTTTATTGTTTCGAGAAGTTCCATGTGAATTAAATTTTCAGTATGGACAAAGTTGGTAGGTGCAGTTCAGCGTTTTATTTCCAAAGTCTCGTAAACCTCACATTTTCGGATTTAGCAACGTTGTTATGACGAGTGTACTCACATTCGGTTTTAATTGCTAACGATGTTAAAAGTTGCAAATTAGATTTTTTAAAGGCGTCAGCTACTAGCATACTGCAGTACTAGCTTAATATTTATCTAGTACTAATGATTATTTATTTTTAATTTCCGTGTTTTTGGTATGGAAGACCAAAATTTATAATTGTACGAAAAATTACCTAGGTATTAGTTTTTTCTTCATACAAGACAAATAAATATCTTTTTTTCAGCTTTACTCTGTAAGTCCCATATAGCTGGGTAGGCAGAAGGATAGTATTAAGACACTCCGTTCCCCACTTTTCGCCAAATTTTTGAGGCTTTGCATATTAAGTAGCGAACCTTAACCTTGAAAACACAATTTAAATTACCAACCACACCTTTAATAAAGTTTAACATCATGTTCTTACTCAGTGCTTATTTATTATTATAAAGGAAAAGAGCTCATCAAGAGCTATTCCACTTTTCACTTATTTCGAGTCTTTAAAATTAAAATCCTACGGTGGCCGCTCTGGCGTACTTCCAAAACTCACTAATGGAATTTTGTCCGTCTGTGACCGAACTGTTCACGACCATCGACTGAAGAGTGCTCGAATGTAAAAATTATGCACCAATTTCACGAAAATATCCTTTTACTAAGAAGCTGTTTTACGCATATGTTATGGTGGAACCATGCCAGTGTATCGCAACTTAAGTATATACTTGGTATATTGATTTAGCTTCGTTAGCTTACTTAAAACTTTAGTTGATTGAACGTGGTAATCTCAGGAACTATTGTTTTTTTTTTTCAGCTTCACGCTGTATCCCGCATATAGCAGGGTAGGCAGAGGGAACCTAGTGTTAAAACACCCTTTTTCTGCCGAATGTTTCGACGCATTGCGTGTTAAGTGGTGGAACTCACCGCCGGGTTATCTATGGTGTATAGAATGTGTCATGGGTAATACACGGTAATCACAGGTCATTTAAGTTAGTTCTCTATAACCACGGAGAAGACGCCGCAGGAAGCTTGTACTAGTAAATGAAGAGTATATTGTAATACTTCGTCACTCAACACGCAATGCCTTGAAAAATTGGACAGAAAGTGAAGAACGAAGGGAGTGTCTTAACACTCGGGATACAGCGTGAATTTCTATTTTTATTTCATTACATACATACGTAAGTTTATTTACTATCAAAATTTTATAAACGAGTACTTACAGCCGTTTCTTTATGTTTTCCGAGTATTTTATGTTTTCTAATAACTTTGCATATTTAATATTTTCGAAACGAACTACCAGTAAAAAGTTGTAAATGAAAATAGTGTGCCCTAACAGCGTCGTTAAGAATATGAAAATAAAAATGTGGCTTTCAAAAGAAAAATCGTCTTAAGTAACATTTTTGTAAATTAAAGTAGCTTCTGGCCATTATTAGAAAACAAAATAATTTTAAAATACTTGCTAATGCTTGAAAGTGATTAAGATTTTTGTTTCTGAGAAGAACAATATTTTGTAATGAACATTTAGAGACCATTCGTGGTGCAAGGGCATAAAGATATAAAGACTATAAACGCAACAGATTGTGGGTTCGATTCCCACTCGAGGAACTAAAATATTTAATATTTTCATTTCTTTGTTGTAGTGTCGAGATAAACTGCGGCGTTAATTTCCGCTGCTCAACATGGAAGGCCTCCAGAATTCGGCTGAAAGTTTCTTAACCTCTGCTTACCCTACATACGGGATATACCGAGAAGCTGATTAAAAGAAAATCAGCTATGTACATATTTCAGAACGTAAAAAAAACCTTTTTCGTTAAACACCCACAAAAGCTTCAAAGCGAAGCTCTGTAATTACTTGAAAAGTTCGCAACAAAGCTTAATACAGTTAAGTATATTTGTATATGCGGAGCCGCATCCCTCAATCGTAGTCTCAGAAACGTCGTCTTGCATAACACCCTAATATTCTGGAGCAAAGCCATTCGTGTATGAACTAAAGCTACCCTTAGTACAGCAATTACCACAAAGGGTCCCGAGGGTTAATGGGGTGTTGATGCTGTCTTTCATTGTCTTAACAAAATTGAAAGGCGGAAGTTCAATTAAAAGTTAACTAGCGTGTTTTGAATTATCTGGTGTCTGTTGTAAATGAACACGTAGAAAACAATTAAGTTATTAACTAATTTCTATACTAATATGTATGAGGAGCGGAGTGTTTTAACACTCTCTCTGCCTTCTCTGCTACATGCTGCAAGCGGAAGATGGAATAAAAGGAAAATTTTGCAATTTTAAAATCTTTGTTCCATGAAATATTCATCAGAACGTTATACGAATCCGTATATAAAACCAAGAGAAGCTGTCACATCATTCAACATTACTAGAGTAGTGTTTCAAAGTGACTTATGGCCGCCCGTGCCAATTCTTACTCGGTTGATTAAATTCCATAGAGCGGCCGTCCTCAAATGTCACCAACTTTGTATCGATTAGCTGGTAATTTATCCATTTGCCTAATTCCCGCATAGTCTATGATTTGATAAAGACAGTAACAAAAAGAGTGTTCGTATTTTGCAAGCCGTTTTTTTTCTACATATCAATTTGAGGCCTGTCATGGTGCTAAGCACAAGCGCGCGACTGTAAGCGCGACAGGTTGTGGGTTCGATACCCACTCAAGGAAATCAAATGTTATATGTTTTCATTTTCCTCGCTCTGGTAACGAAGCAAAGTGCGGCGTTGAGTTCCGCCGCTTACCACGCACTTCCTCTACGCAAAATTTGGTGGGAAATGGCACTGCCTGAATGTAAACGGATTGTCTTAACACTAGGTTGACAGGTTCCCCCTGCATACCCTATGCTATGTGCAGAATACAACAAGATGCTAAAAAAATAATTTCAAATTATCATTTACAAATGATAGAACATTTTTAATTTCATACAAAAGTTTTGTATCAAGAATATATTATATGGAACGAATACACTGTAAAAAAATACAACTGCAAATGCAGTTTCAATTTTTAATTAACACATTTTCATTGACTTTCATAATATAATTAACTAAGAGTGAATGAAAAATAAAAATACTCGTAACAAGATGGTTGTGACCTCGTTGTTAGTGTCATATTCAAATGAAATTTCACAAATGAAGGGAAATTTAATGAAAACATGTCATTGTCAATATTGAGAGCACTTTGCCGTTGTAATTAATTGCACAATGTGCTTATGAAATTATATTTATTTTAGTTGATCTAGTTTCGTATACATTTTTGTACATTTCATCACAATTAGTTAAATAATTAATTACATGTTTATCCGAACAGTATTATATGTATATCTATACTAATATTATAAATTTGAAAAGCTTGTTCGGTTAAAGAGGCTAATCTCAGAAACTGCTTACTGGTTTGAATTGTTTCGTTTCTAGGTGTCATTATTTAGATGTAGTCCATTGTAGATGTGTTCAGAGTGACCTCCTGCATTAATAATATGTAAAGAAAAGAAAAAGAAAAGCAGCATGTTATATGTAGTATTGTATAATTCCCAAAAAAATCAATAAATTTGTATATTGGAAATACCTCTGTACCTATAAACAGTAGCGTAAAGCTCTCTATGTGACAATAGAAGCAATGTTAGTATTTCATATTCCCTCAAAAAAATATTTATACAATTTTTTATAGAAATAAAAACTAAAATATTTATTTATAAAAATAAAATAAGATTTTTGAGCACTTCTATGCAATATTTTGTTCTTTTAGAATTCAAAAATACATTTTCATCTGAAACTGTATACAAAATGCGATGTTAAAATTTGTAAGGGGAAAAATGAAACGAAAATGAGTTCGTGTCGACGTGCGCTCCGCGACGATTAATTATCACTCATCTGGGATTAGAACCCGAAACAATCCGTTATTGAAAGTAATTTGCAAAGGGGGTCGTTGTAATCTCTCTCTCTCTCTTTTCAGCTTTTTGTTTTTCAATCTTGAGCGAAATTTTTAATTATAATACCGATGCAATATGTTTTCGATGTTTTGTAAATTAAAATTGGTCGAGTATTTTACTCGAAAATTGAATTTCAGAACAATACGATGAGTTTGCCTTTACTCATACATTTCGTAGTAATTGCTGTAAAAATATTAATTTTACAAGTTTTTGTATTAAATTTTTCCTTTCGTATCACGTCGAGGCTGTAGCCAATTAAATTATACGTGTATCTTGCAAATAAAAAAAGCAATAACTTTTCTTATTAGTTATGTTGGGTGGTTACTAAAAAAGCCTTGCTATCACTATTATTAAAAGTTTAAAATATAAAATTGACTTAATATTATAAAATTTTATAATATTTAAATAGCATATTATACTAATAAAGTTATGAAGCTTGTTTTATTGTTTAAATGTATATTTCTGTAGAGGAAACCTAGTGTAAAACACTCCGTTCCCCATTTTTAGCCCGAATTTTCGAGACATTTGCTTGTTGATAAGCGGTACTCAACGCTGTGATTCTTTATTTAATGGATCATTATGATATACCTGTTTTACAAAGTAAATATTTCTTTATTAAATATTTAATTTATATTTCTTGATAAATTACATATACACGTTAATATACTTATAGCGTCGAGGTGAAAAATAACTTTTAGACCATTGCAATCCATTTCTAGACTTTAAGTAATGCAATAGCGAATGTATTTTTCAAGTAAAACGTGATGTGAATAAGAATCGCTGACCTCTTATAAGTTTTATTTATTTTTATTACATGTTGAAAGTAATTTATATTGTGATGAGTGTGAGTTGTAGGTGTTTTAAAAATGTAAAGAATATAAATAAACCAAAACGGGGGGTTTGGTTTGGCGTAAGTAAGTTCTTGCGTCATTTCACCATCCCAATCCCGTTCCTTATTTCAGCTAAATTTTCGAAGCATTGCGTGTAAAGCAGCGGAACTCAACACCGCTCTTTGCCTTGCTATCAGAGAAATAATCAGATTAAAATAATAATTTTTGATTTCTCTTATTGAAAATCGAACCCACAACTCCCTTTGCCCTCACACGCTTGTGCCCCTACGCTACGGCGGCCTTATCAATACATATAGAATATTATGTTCATAAAGATAGCCTAGCCATATATATACATTCCTATTATATTATAGCTAAAATTATATTGTAATAATTTTATTATTAAAGAGAGCTGGAAATATAATTTTATCTTCCGTTATATGAAAAAAATGAATAAGGAAGGATATATTTAAAAATACGGAAGTATTGTAACTTAGAGTATGGCTTTAGAACCCAACGCATTTTGTTTTGAAGAGTCACTAGAGGCACTCGAGCTTAAAGAGGATCGTTACTGGTAGGTAAGAGGGGAGGATGTATAAACATTGCGTGCCCCAGATCTCTTTCTATTCAAAACAGCTACAGGGTGTTTGGTAATGATGACATAATAATTAATTTTGTTTATTTTCAAATGGCAATATTACAGAAAGTTTTGTAAGTTTCTAGTCGTAGGACCAGCACAAGCGTGCGGTTGTAAGCATGAAAGGTTGTGTAACGAGGTAAGGTGCGGCGTTGAATTCTGTCACGCAATGTCTTCAGAATTTCACGGAAAATGGACATGGAACTGTCTTAATGGGAACAGAGTGTCTTAACACTTGGTTCTCTCTGCCTACCCTGCTATGTGCGAGGTACACCGAGAAGCTAAAAAAAATTTTTTATATTATTTATCATTGAAAAGCATTTTCTTAGCCTTTTAAGCAACATAAATTACTGTTGACATACATTTTCTATCTATCTATCCTGATGTATCTCAACAGTTCACCTAAGCTCCAGTGTTGGTAGTAACAAGAAAGTACATTTAGAAATACCTACGAGTACGTTTTCTAGACGTGAGTGATTGATATATGAGGCAACGAATTTGTCTGGCGTCTGGTGATTAAAGACGAAATAAGTAATGTTAATTACTTTCCAAATATGTTTAGTGTTCTAAAATATTGCTTAAACACTGAGGTATGTGCTTTTTTTAATGTAATGAAGATACATAAAAAAAAATACTGATTATGTAAAATATGTATTATATTTTTTATTTTTATAGTGTTATAGATTCTATTCCAACTTGAGGGTATGAAAAATATTTTCATATTCTCGGTCTAGTAAACTAACTGCGGCATTGTTATTCCACTACTTAACACGATCATGAAAATTTTTCAAAAGGCGAATGAAATGTCTTTACACTATGTTACTCTATTTGTTTAATTAATATAATAAATAGTTTAATTTTGATAAATTTAAGACATTTAACTCAAGAACAATGAAAAACACTATATTCAGTTATACAACAAAACACGTGTACCAATATAAATTTAATTTCAAAACTCTACCAACACATAATATTCCACACCCATATTTACATAGAAGCTTTAAGCTCGACACATACGCCTCAAGGGCTTCCTTTATCCAATATAGTTTCAATAAAATTACTACCGAACAGGTCACATTGTTCAACAGGCCTAAAATACAGTTGCTAAATGATTTATTTCGTCCCTTGCCAATTCTTAGACGGTTGATTAAATTCCTTAGAGCTACGGTCCTCGACGTCGCAAACTTTATGTCGATTAGCCGATAATTAGATTCATTATAGTACAGATGTTGAGTTTTGCACCGTGTGTG
>JAEBDU010000115.1:167228-185595 GCA_016802625.1 Heliconius numata
CTAACATTTAAACTTTATAGTAGGGTATTAAAGTCCAAATTGACTTTTAAGTTGATATTAATACAAATCTTTTGTATGGGAATATAGAAAAGTCATGTTTTTGGACCTTTTCTGGTAATTTTTTAAATTTTTCTCTCCATTAGGACCATCCTCGTACTTCAAGGAATATTATTAAAAAAATAGCGATATCGTTTCAGCTGCTCTCGAGATTTGCGCTTAGCAACACATTCAGCGATTAATTTTTATAAAAAAGAAGATATTTCGTATATTTTTTTGATATTATAAAATTACTTTTGCCTCGTTCCAGAATGAGATAATGAAAATATTAAATATTTCATTTCTTCGAGTAGGAATCGAACCTAGAACCTGTCGTGTTTATAGTCGCGTGCTTGTGCCACTGCGCCACAACGGGCCTCAAAATTATAAGAATGTAATCTTTTTTTTCTGTGATACACATATATTATGTTACTGATTTATAGTTTTTTTTTAATCTGTTTTTACATTGTATATATTTACTTAAATTTCTATCATTTCATGTTGAACCATTTCAAATAATAATTATGGTATTACGTAAACGTCAAAACAAATGTTTATTACGTAGAGTAATTTATTTTAAGACGACTGACGAATTATATGTTATAAAGTTTAGCTGGGTGACTGGGGTTCCACATTGGATCCAATTTTTTTATGTCAACTGAAAATGCTCATCATGTTCAAAAACTTTTCCTAAAGCGTTGTATTGATATCTCTTATAGATTAAGAGGGCTGCTAGGGTCTCACATCAGGTATTCGGGCTATCAAAATAAATTATAGCCTATATGTAGGCGAAGACTAATAGCTATGCAACAAAAGAAGTTTCATTTAAATCCGTCCAGTAGTTTTTGAGTTAAATCGCCACAACAGACAGACAGACAGACAAGAATTCCAAAAATCATATTTTTACCTTCTATTATATGTATTAAGTCCCCCTGAAGTGTTTTTTTTGGTTTATATTCAATGTACAGATTTTACCCCCGTTACAGTTTTATTATATATATAGATATAGATATATAGATATAGATATAGATTAATTTACGATAGTAGAAATAGTTCCGAAGTTTCGCAAAAATACGTTTGTACAGTGCTGTATTTCATGTTTATAGCTTAATAAAAATATAACGAACTTTTTACGAGCTGTCCAACACTTGTCCGCATTTCTCTATTATTAATTTTTAGGTGACTTTTTACGATGCTGTCAGGATTAGATGAAATAAATGAATTAATTTTCCCTTCATTTATATTAATTATCCAAAGTTAATGATAGACCTCGTGACGTAGCGGCACATTTTGTAATTGAAACGCTACTACAAGTTTGGGTTCGATTTCCATTCGCGTATATTTTTTCATTAAGTAATTTTTTTCTCTACAAAACTTAGTCAGATCTAAGAAGAAACGGCACTAAATTTTTTATGTTTTACAATTATTTGAATGTAACCACAAAAAATGTATTAAATAATAAAACCAGGCAGCATGCACCGTGAAGGTAGAAAAATAGTAAGATAATACTTTTATTTACATTTTTTTCTCGGAAAACGACTCGATTCAAATCTCGACGACGCTTTTCCTAACTTAGAATTCGACGAAATGGCCTTTCGAAATAGATTTTTCTTTTTCCACTTGCTTCAGGTTTCCGAATGTTGCATTTTATATTTAAAAATAAATTCTTGTTATACTGTTATTCTTTTATTTAAGAAATTTATAAATAAATAGTATTAAAATTATTCATGTAAAAATTATACCTACCTAGGCACCTATATTTTATGTTTGAGCCCATTGTGTCGTAAGGGAATAGCATTAATTGTTAATGAAATAATTATAGGTTCAACTCGCACTAAAGTACACACCGGGATTTAAGTTGGACACTACGTTATCTCTACCTACCCTGCTATCAGGCATAAGGTATATTAGCTAAATGAACCAATAGTTTTTACAATCCAAATAAAGTGTTTTTCTAACTTTACGCATTTCTACATTTTTAACCGTCACGTTATATTTTGCATACAGCAGGACAAGCACAGGGATATTAGTATTAAGACACTCCGTTCCCTGTTTTCCGCTGAATTTGGGGAGCATTGCGTGTTTAATGGCGGAACTGAGCTGCACATTGCCTCGACACCACAGCAAAGAAAATAAAAATATTAAATATTTCATTTTCTCGAATGAGAATCGAACCCACACTTTGCCAGTTTACAATCACACTTTGTACCCCTACACCACGACTGACCTCATATAGGTATACTATGTCTAAATAAAATCAATATAAGATATATACAAAGTAAGCCATGTAATTTAAATTAAATCCGCTTTCTCTCTAAAAAATTAATTCAAATATTGTTTGATCGCCATTAAAACTTTTCGTAACATTCCATTGTTTGTGGAGGCAACGGAAACATAAACACGACGTTACCGTTATGTTGTTGGATAGCTTTGTTTGTTTTCCGCTAACTAGGCAAAATAGTTTTTATGATTAACAAATATTTTAATGATACTATCATAGCAGATTTTTGATAGTAGCAGAATTGTTTATTTTTTTATTGAAAATAATAGAGTTCCCTGATAAAGTGAAGAGAGTTAAGACACTACGTTCCCATTAAGATACTTCCGTTTGGCACTTTCCGCCGGATTCCAATTCCCATGTAACGTTTTTGTTTTAAGGAATATAATGAGTCCTAAATAAAAGATAATAATACTACATAGCTATTCGATCTTTAAACTGACAAAAAACTTCAAAGCTAGAATTACTCGTAAAATGCTGAAATTTGGTATACCTCTAGTAGTTGTATGGGAAACACTATTATCCGAAATGTGTACAGGAAAAAAATATATATTTTTATTGTTCAGACCAACAAAGTTGGAGATTTTTCGCATAAATTAATAATGTTATTAAAGTAAAATATGATGCCTATAAATAAATATAAATGTGGCCCACATTTTTTTATTATATTCTTACTAACAGACTGAAATATCTGAATTCCTTTAAATATGACAATAAACACATGACTAGTCTAAATTAAATGAATATATTTAAATAACCTATTTGTATGGAAATATTGATAGTACTATCTGATTTAAATGAATAAAGCAATGCTTTTGGCTTTTCAACGTATTCAAATGATATTGTTATTTCTGCTTGGAAAGTTGCCCCGAACTGACGTTATATACGGCCAGATATATGAGTATTTAAATAATATATGTTAAGATAAACTGTATGTTTTACATATTAATATTTTATAGATTTTAGTAAAAAAGATTGGGTTTTTACATAAATAACCAATTAGTCTTGGTGGTCTTGGACAAACAATTACCACGAAAAATATTGAATATTTTTATTTTTAATATTTTCAAAATTTTATTCCACACTGAGAAAGAAAAATACTTTTTAGAGTACGTTCAAATTAATATAAATTTCCTTAAAAAGTATAATACTTTTACTTGTTACTTTTAAAAGTATTAAAACAAACTATGAGCTGGATCTTCTTCAACTAATAACAAATATTCACATGTTTATATACTTGTTGTAAACATTTACAAACATACTTACATCAACAAACGAGATCAAACTAAGAAACTCTTTTAAAGTAGGATAAAGAAAATGGGATATTTACTTTGATGTTAACTAAAGAAGTTTTAGAAAACCAACGTTAAGTCAAATATTGCGAACCAGAATAGGAATACTCGTGAAAATAAAATAAAATGGAAACGAAAATGTATGTATGGATGCACTGACCCGGAAGTTTTGTTATTATTCTTATATCTAATTTATTTTGTGATGTTTAAATTATATTGCCTATATTGCTTTCGTATTTTTATATAATTATTATGTTATTTCCATAAAATTGTCTCTTTAGGAAATAAAAAAATATAGTAATGAAATTATATTAACAGTGTGTTGTCCACATACATGTTCCATATAAGAGAGCGTTAGCATCATTTTTATTTTTTTGAAACATATTTGCTAGCTACTACTTATTATAGTAAAAAAAATCGGTTAAGTGCCAGTCGGATTCGCTCACTGAGGCTTCCGTACCAATTGCAGCTTATAAAAATTTACAAACTCAAGTTTGTCATATTGTTCTCGCTTCGTGCCAAATTTTATAACTTTAGGTTTAAGGGAAGTACCCTATAGGTTTTGATTATGTGGTGAATTATATACAAAATGCAGATAAAGCGATGCATAAATGCTTGACTGTTTTTGTACTATAAGAGATCATAGAGCTAAATATTTGATATTAAATTCAGTTTCATGCCTCTGTTTCTATAAGCATTCCGGTTTTACCTATTAAGGTATGGAACCCTAAAAATGAGCTTTTTAAAATAAATTTACAATATATTACTTTTGAATTGTGATATAAAAGAAGCGTTATTCAAATATCCTTTTTATTGATTGCACCCGACTCTTAAGCGTTTAGCTCCGTTCTAGTAATCTTCAAAGCATTATGTAAATTTTATACATTGCTATTGGTCAGCCGTTAGCAGCTCGGTAGCAGTGTTTCTTTTAGCATCTCGCTTTTCATAGTGACTCATGCGTTAATTTGAAAGGAATATAGAAAATACTTTTTAAAATTGCATTTATAAAATTACACGAAAGGTAGGTTCTCTCTGCCTTTCTTGCTAAAAAAAGTATTTTGTATATTGAATTAGCTTATTCAAATTATTTTCTTACTCTAACAATTTTTTCACAATAAGCTTTCCGGTGTACAAACAAAATATTGAGAACGAAAATTCAATGTTTTCGAATATTCTATTTTCGACAGTGTAAAACATTGAATAAAAGTTTGCCAAACAAAAAAGGCGGTAAAAAACTAACTGAAAAAGCTTGGCGAAAAGTTATTTCATATTGAGGTTGAAACCAATTCGGATTTTCGATAGACGTGACACAAAACCAATTTGCAGCCGTGAAACTGACCCCCCCTACTCCGTCTCAATTTTGGCCAAGTCACCAACACGCCAGAATGTCCCGTAACACTTCGGTTTTCATATAACAATTGCCTTGAACTAATCTGCCAGTATGGACAAACATTAACTTAAGTTATTATAGGATGTAGGGAAGTATTATTTATATTCATAGTTTTTTTACTATGTGTCATTTATATATTTCAATATTGTAATTTATTTATTTATCATTTATATAGAAACATAAAACCATATATAATATTTTAATAGTCAGCTTCACGCTGTATCCCGCACACAGCAGGGTAGGCAGAGGAAACTAAGTGTCAAGACACTCCGTTCCCCACTTTCTGCCGAATTCTGAAGGCATTGCGTGTTGAGTGGCAGAACTCAACGCCACGCTTTGCCTCTACATCAGAGCGAAGAAATGGAAATATAAACGTAAATTAATATTTCACTTCCTCGAGTGGGGATCGAACCCACAACCGTCGCGTGTGCCGCTACGTCACGTCGGCCTATATTTTAATAGAATTTATATAATTTCTAGTAAGTATTCGTATTTAGTACATTTATACGAAAGCGGGCGCTGCCGTCGACTGAACCGGCAAGGAATTATAATGTTTACAACTACCCTCTTGTCGACGTCATATTTCACAACTAACAGTCGATGCTCGCCCGAGTCGCGCTTCATATACGTTCTATTGTTTTCTCAGTTATTTATTAACATTATAGTAATTATCGTGTTCTTTTATATATTATATTATATTGTTTGTGGTTGACGTTTGTATAAACTGTGTTCATATCATTTGAGTTCAAACTGTACCTACGTACTTTAAAGTGGTGTTGAATAGACTTCAGTGGAAACCGTGAGTAGACTTTTTAGATTATTCATAGTATGTATGAGATATATTTTTAAGTATATAATGAATTCATTATTTAATTATTTTGTAATATTTATGTGGAAATTGGATTTTTATGTGCAAAGTAATTATTTTACTTAATTTCATATGTCTTTGACGTGTTTCTCTGCGTCTTCTGTTGACACTGAATAAAAGATCAGTTTTGCATTTTTCCTTCTAAAAAAAGTGTGTTGAATGCTGGTATTCTAGGTTTACTAAAAATAAAGTACATATAGCCCGGGGCAAGGGCTTAAGCTTTATTACATCATAAGAATTTTAATTCCCGTGACAGTTTCTTTCTTAACAATTTAACCTCAAAAATATTATCAATAACCTATATTTCAAGATATAGTAATATCTAATAGAAACGTTAAACGTCACAAATACACACACTTACCCGTGTACGTGTAAATGAAACATTCCCCCAAAACGAATACGAACCTAGAACCATTACATATTCTAGTATAACCAAAAATACCGCGATAACCTTTCAATGTACAGTAGTTATTTGACATAAGATTTAAACCGAATCCCAATCTACAAAGCACTCTACCGAATTACTAAGCTCTATCGGCGTGCGTGCACTCACATATTAATCAACGTTTTGCGAAGGTGCAGATTTGGGATATCCGTTCCACTACCTACATACCTTCATGTTTTTATTGAAAGCCTTTTCAATCAAAACACGCCTGTCTATACGTTTTACGGTTTAAAAATATTTTTAAATTGTAAAACTGGCCACACTAAATTTAAATTGTGTTTCTTTATGTAAAAAGTAAATAAAATTATTTTTGTTAGTACATTTATTCACTTTTAACATAGTATTACAGTACTTTTTTCTTAAATTGATATAACGTGGTAGTTGTTAGTTCGAATCAATTCAATTTGTTCACACTACTTTTTGTATTTGTTCACTAGATTCACTTTATCTACGGACAAATATATCAGAAAAGAAATAAATAAAGTTAAGAATATTAAAATAAAGTTATGCTCCAGTCAAATAGCAAAATAGCAAAACCACAACCATAATCTGTTCTTTATTACAAACTTTATATATAAAACATATTAAAATCAAAATGCACCCTAACGATATATGACTAAAACCCACTCGCGCAAACCAGCAAACATAAGCTAGTTTAATATAAGAGGAAGCTTAACATAAACGATGAGAACAATACATAGCATTGTGTGTTTTGAAACTCGTCCGAGGCAGTACAATTAAATCGGAAGAGCCGGCGAAACTAGATTAAACGTTTATTGTTCTAAGGCAATAAATTTTCTATTCTGACCGTATAACCACACGTATCCTGAACTAAGAGCGAGAAAATTATGGAAGTGATATATGTTTGAAGGAAAGCGTGGCGTTGAGTTACGCTAGACAACACGCAATGCCTCCAGAATCCGGCGGAAAGTGGAAACGGAAGTGTCTTAATGGAAACAGAATGTCTTAACGCTACATTCCCTCCGTACGCCAGGTTCCCTCGGCCTACGCTGATATGTTCGGGATACAGCATATAGCTTTAAAAATATAAAAAAAATTAATCATTTATAATTAAAACATGTTAATATTGTAGCGAGAGCATTAGAACAAAATAGTTTATATTTTAATTTTGCGCTTTTTCTTGGTACTTCTTTGTGTAAAATAAATAATGAAACTGAAAAAAATATTTAGTGTTTTGATGGTAGTTCTATTTTCAGTGGACTAAGTCCTGCTAGCTCTGGACTGAGCTGCTAGCTTAACTCTTATCCATGCATTGTTTTCAGTTGAGTTTTTTGTATTTAGTTAATACAATTTTAGTCAGGTATATACACTTAAAGCTGTCTTAGGGTTTTAAATGAAAATAAATTAAAAATTGAGTCTTTTATTAGAAATTAGATTCTTATTCTATCTCCAGTTATATTTAAATCCTGATTAATATTATATTCCATAATTCGATATCCGATCGAGGAAATTAAATATTTAAAATTTTCAATAAATATTTTCATTTCTTCGTGCTGGTGTCGGACCAAAGCGGGGCGTTGAGTTCTGTCACTCAACACGCAAGGCGAAACCCCACAATTCGGCGAAAATGGAAAACAAAGTGTCTTAGCACTAGCATCCCTCTGCTTATCCTGTTGTGTGCGGGATACTGCGTGAAACGAAAGAAAAAATAACACTTTCCAATTTTAAATAACCATCACTCATCCAACCAACCACAGACAATAAAACAACAATTATGAATTACGATTTAAGCACCTTTCATTTAAATATTTACAAAGTAAATAATCCCAATTGGATTCGTGTTTCACAACCGACAGTAGATTGCGAGTTGACTGACGAAAACAAGTAGGTATTTGCCGTTCCTTCCTCCTAGTTAATTATATTATACGCTTAGTTTTAACATAACTTTAAGTTACTTCAAAGCTTTGGTAGTTTACTTTGAATTATTATAATATAGTTTGAGTTGAATTGAAAATATTAAAAGTTGCATTAAAAATAGCTTATTTGCTGTCTTGTGGTACAGAGAGAATTTACTACTTTGCGCATTCTGTTATGTATATTAAAAATACCGTATTAAAAGTTATTTTTTTACATTGAAATTTAAACCAACCACTATCCAAGTCTCTTTAGTGACAAATTCTTCAAATAGAAATATAAAATAATATTCATATATCTATTGTTAACATTTTATTATGTCAATAAACATGCTATTTAAAACAATTAAACCAACTATAACTCTTTATTCAGTTACAAACTGAGGTCCATACTTATAAACTCTCAAGTCTAAGATCGATTTTGAGATGCCGGCTCAATAATCTATGAATGAAAACTGCATCTTAAGACCATTAAAATTAATGTCTCAGACCTGAGAAGAACCGTTGTAACAAAATCAACGAGTCTTTAAAAAAAAACAATTTTATAATTTTTATTTAATTACTAGCGGCCCGCTCGCGGTTACACCCGCGTGAACTATGTTTTTATTAATTTCTGTCTCCATGACTACGTCCTAGTGACGTCTATGCATAATTTAAGACTCCTAGCATTTGTAGTAACGAAGTTTCATACAAACTTTCGACCCCAAAAACAACCCCTTAGAAGTCGAATATTACAAATTCCCGTCTTAGCGAGCACCTACTTCCTATAAATGACTCCTATGCAAAATTTGAGATTCCTAGCACATGTAGTTTCTGAGATTTAGTGATGAGTGAGTGACCTTTCGATTTTATATGTATAGATTAGTGACAATGATACGTTTAAATATACTTAGCATATACAATAACCCTTTGAGGTATGTTAGGGAACACTAAAAGAGATATCTCTTTTAGTGTTCCCTAACTTTCCCTTTTTTTTTCTTTTTTTCCCTCGGTATCTGGAAAAGATCAAGATTTTACTATTTATAGACTATTCAAACGAAGTTTCGAACTACATTTCCCATATAATATAGTATGGGTCGATTGAATCACAACAAAAGTCCATTAGCTCTCACCGTTGAAATGGATTAATTAATTCATATATTTAACGGCCGGGTCACCCCGGTAACTGGTTTCGACCCCAATGGCCTACCTCTACCTACACTCTACCTACACTCTACCTACACTCTGCCTCTATAGTGAGAAATTTTACAACTTGAGTGAATTTTATTCATGCTTAAACGAAAACTCTTTATTATAAAATTTAAATTTATTTGTGGTTTGGTTTCGTGGTTGTATCATCGATATTGTAATGAAATTTTGATTGATTTTATGTTAAATTTAAAAGATTGATGTATAAAATAAAATATTTTATATTTAGTTACTTATACTCGTCTTTTATTGCTGATATAGCTGAAACTGCTGAAAGAATATGTACTATGAGTAATATAGTGAAACACTAAGAGAGAGTTTTCTGAAATTCTATGGGACTTGGAAAAATTAAGATTTTACGTTCTATAGTCCATACAAGTGATATTTCGGGATATTCCTCATATCAAGTCCAAATAAGTAATGATATCTCAAATTATAAGTAAGTAAAAGATATATTTTTTCAAGAAAAATATTTAATTTTCTCTTAAAAAAATCAAGTACCTACATTTACGTTTCTTTCACGTGACATTATTTCTTCAGCTAATTGCGCTATACAAGTGCACCAAACTATTTGATTTAATTATGAAAGCCGGTATATTGTTAAATATGTGGCATTAGCCGGTTGTTATGGCGTGATTAATTAGTAATTATTTCTAATAAATATTTAGAACACGCCCGTATACAGTATAAAGTCTTACTTTACAAAGCTGAAATTGAAGTTACTCACGAAAGGCGGGTAACACGAAGAGGTTCATATCCAAGTTGTAGTAATACTATAATACTTATTATGCATACTTAATGCATACTTAATTATATGTTTGCAAGCGTGTGAGTATAAGCACGATGGTTGTGGGTTCGATTTCCACTCGAGGATGAAATGTTTAATATTTTTATTTCTTTCCT
Organism: Heliconius numata; assembly: GCA_016802625.1. Lineage (NCBI taxonomy): Eukaryota > Metazoa > Arthropoda > Insecta > Lepidoptera > Nymphalidae > Heliconius > Heliconius numata. The sequence goes on from JAEBDU010000115.1 coordinate 177,503, forward strand.
TTAAGCCTTAAGTTGCCCTACTCAACTCGCAATGCTTCGAGAATTCAAAATTTTAAATGGAAGTGCCTTAATGGGAAGGGAGTGTTTTAAGTCTAAATCTCCGCGTTTCTTCTGCCTACCCTGATATGTGCGGAGACAAGTTTATACAACAAATCAATAACCAGTATTTCTTATGACAGAATAAATAAATTCAGTAAAAGCATTAAGTATCAACATGTTTCCGTTATGGGGTACGAATGGCCGTTCACCCTCGATAAGCAGTTCGGACCCCTTGCGTGGCAATAAAATATACATAGATACTTCACTCCAGCCTCGAGCTCTCGAGAATGACAAAAGCTACGAGATACTTGTGAGATTCATATATCTCTATCTTGTATATGTAAGTACATTATGTCTACTAAAAAAAATATTTTTTTAGCTTCATGCTGTATTCTTCATATAACAGGGTAGGTAGAGGGAACCTGGGAACCTAGTGTTAATACACTCCATTTCCCTTTAAGTCATTTCGTTATCCATTTTTATCCGTTGAACTCTTGCATCGAGGCATTGCGGGTTGAGTAGCGGTACTTAACGCCACGCTTTGCCTCGTGACCAGAGCGAGGAATTAAAAATACTAAATATTTTATTTTTTTCGAATGGGAATCGAACCCACAATCTGTCACGTGTACCAGTGGCACGCCTGTGCTGATGTGCGGTGAGTGGCCTCCAATTTCTTGTATTATTAACGTAAATATACTTATGAAAAGTAATGTTTATCTTGTTAAATTATAGGGAAGTTTAAAAAAATATACAAAATTACATTAAAGTATTAAAACTAACTGTTATAGCTTTCAAATAGCATTAGTTAAATGTCCCCAGCACTTTCGAGGGTTCATCTTAACTAAGTTCAACATTTGATCGTATCTAACTTTCATTACCGTTTCACGAATAAGATTTTATAGGGTTGCGAGAATTTTCAGGTATTGAAATTTTATGTATTTTGTAAATTTACAGTCATACTAAATTTTTTTGAATTAAAATTTTATTAGATTATATTTATTACATAAAGTGTGGTTAAGAAATGTGACGGTTGCGCCTTCGATTTCCACTCAGGAACGTAAACCATTTTTATTTTTTTGTTCTGGTAACAAGACAAAGCGCATCGTTAAAATCCACCACTCTCTCTCTTTGGAAATTTAGGCGGTATGCAAGAAACGGAGTGTCTTTACACTATATATTTGTATATACGTTCCATTTACTATATGCGAATACAGCGCGCAGTAAAAATAAACGTTTGCTTATCGGTTATCTAATTACCATACTACAAGCTCGTCCTAGTTTGGCGTCTAATAGCTGAATTTGTACATTGGGCGATGGTTCTTAACATCGTGCCTTATACAAAACAGACAGTTTTCATTTAAGAATTAAATGCATAACCTTCGAATGCAGTTAGCCACGAATCCTATGCACTTTGGCATCAATTTTAAATTCATTCAGAAATATCAAGCGTAAATGCTACAAAAATAAAAAAATGCAGTATTTGTATAAAGCTTTTCATAAACTTACTGAATTTTCATTGAATAAAATATAGTTTTAGCTTTGAAAAACAAATAAGAAACATAATATACCCTATATATAGCTGTATTATAGAAATTATCCGGCCAATCTATACAACACCCGGTTAACACTAAAACCCGTACACTATACAATTCTATCACAATTTTAAAAGTAACCTTCTCTACATTTTTGTGTCATTCAATTTCATATCTCAAAGCGACATTTTGCTACTCAAAAATTCAAAAATGCTTGAGCTTTTCATAAAATCGTTTCCAACGCTGTCTCTACGCCGAATTTAACGTGTTTGACACGGTGGTTGGGCTGAATGAATAAACCTAATGCCTATATTTGCAACTCAGCCGTCATATTACATTTTGGGAAGCGGAAGTCGCGAGTTAAATAAAAACACAAACATCATTGTCTATATTTGGTAAAGAGTTGGCTCGTAAACAAGCAATAAACGTCCCGTATTTCATTGTGGGGGGTGGATTGCTCTATCGCGGTAACAGTAAAGTCGCTTGTAAAAATTTTCAACCCAGCGATTTTATTATTTCCGTTTAATTGTAAAAATCTCATGTTTATGTATGTAATTTTATGGGAGCGTAATAAAAATGCTTTGGTAGTACTTGATTACAATGTATGTATAAATATTATATTTTTTCAGCTTCGCTGTTGCTATAGTAATGTAGGCAGAGGGAACCTAATGTTAAGACATTTCGTTCCCCACTTTCTGTTAATTTTTTTGTTGAGTGGCGAAACTCAATACCGCGCTTTGCCTATTTACCAAAGCAAAATAATCAAATTATAATTATTAATTCGTACCCCCGAGTGGGAATCGAACCCAGTCACACGCTTGTGCTATTATGAAACGACGGTCTCGATAAATAACAAGTTAAAATAATATTTCTAGAGGTAATATTTTAAGGAGTGCATTACTCTATTCATCTAAATTAAGTTCGCGTCTAACGTTCACAAACTTACAACTTAAATGAAAGCTTTCGTAATAAGTAATGATTGCGGAAAGCGTAACTATACTCGTATAATATAACTTAATTAAAAATAATAATATAGTTGTATGAAAATTATGTACTTTAGCACATTTCCTTTTTCATCATTCCCACTAGAGGAAAAAAAGTGGGGCGCGGAGTGTCTTAACACTAGGCACCTTCTGCCTACCCTGTTAAATACGTGTTACAATGAATCTGAAAAAAAAACATACTTTAATATTTAAGAAAACATTAAATAAATTACGTATACAGAAATCCCTAAACGAAATAAACAGACAGACATTTACAACAAACATTACTTTTATTATCATTACTTACAATATAATTCATATTATTTCTGTAATATATATTTAAAATAACAAACAATGGATCCTGATCATCGAGACGAGAGCACTTTTGTACCCAATGCTTTTGTGAGCCTCGTTGAAAACGCATTTCAAAATTAAACATTTATTTATTGTACAATTTTGTTGGAGTTTCATTTTACGAACGAAAAGAAAGAAAGTATTGCAAAATATAATTATTGCTTGATTTTAACTCGAATTGTAATCAGAATTTAACTTTTATAATTATGCTTATCTTATTTAAGCAAACTGATATGGGCGAAAACAAATCAATGATAATGAAAGAATTAATGTTGAGATACTTCGTTATTTTTGAGGCCGTAGTGGCGCAGTGGCACAAGCGTCTGACCGCAAATATATAGGTTCAATTGCCTCTGGGAAAAATTTATTCAATTTTTACTTATAAGCTATAAGTACGTTTTTTTATAAGTACGACCGTAAACGTGTCAGATTGCAGGTTTTATTCCCACTAGACAAAATGAAATATTTAATATCTTCATTTCCTCGCTCTGGTAACGAGATAAAGCGCGGCGTTGAGTTCTTCAACACGCAATGCCTCCAAAATTTTTCGAGAAAATAGAGAATGAAACTTAATACTAGGTTCCCAGGTTCCCTCAGTACACCTTAATAATATTACTATATAAATATATATACGTAGATATAAGATTAAGAAGGCTCGAGCAATTTGTCATCAGTCATATTGTATCCTCGGGTGATTTAACGGAATGAACGAAAAATATATTCGAAAATCTTTTGTATTCAATTTTGTATCGTGGAATGAAAAAAAAAGTAAACATGGATATTAAAATTAATATCCGAACCAATATCAATATTTTTTTATTAAAAAGCGCTGTTTATTTTATTTTTATATACCAAAGTAATATTGGACTTTTTTTGTATTTCTTTGTATAATTCATTTATTATTATGCCATATAAATGTAAAATAACATCTAAATTGTTTCTAGAATTATTTTTAATTAATTTATGTGCCTACTCGTTCTTTTCTTTTAAATAAATATGTAAATTGTGCCTATTTAAAAAGCTTTTATTTAACTTGTTTATAGATACCGGGCCAGGTCAGGCCGGGCCAGGCCATATAGACCAGGCAATCTATATGGCACACCATATACTCGTAGATAAAAATGATAAATAAAACATAGTGAGATGTCACTTATTCCTTTTTTATATATATTAAATGTGCGCTATTAAATAATTGTAACAATTTTATTTAACACTATATCATTAGTTAAAATATAAAGCGACAACTTACTCGTGAAAACAACGAGAGTGTAAAACGACTGAAGTTTAAACTTTACATACAGGGGCACTTAAGCTTAATTTGAAAGGCGATTAATGTCATGAACTTTGCTATTGCTGTCGAAAGTAGGTCTTCCTATATGTTTTAAGTTATTTCTTGTTGACACAATGTGTTTTTAGGGTTCCGTATCTCAATAAGACGAAACGGAACCCAAAAATATCCGGGTCACATGGTTGTCTGTTTGCAAGATCATATATCTCGAGATCGTTTGAAGGTATCCAGCTGAAATTAAAATCTAATATTCAGGTCTGCAAAATGAATCCAAAAGGAATCCATGCTATGAAAAGATTTTGAACGAGCTTTTATGCATCATTTTTGCTATATTTTGTATGAAATTTCCGGAGTAACTAAAACCTATAGGATATATGCCGTGGACCTACAGTGCAGTTTGGCACGAAATGAGACCGTACAATAAAAATTAAGGAAAAAACCAAAAAGTGACAATAGGTATTTGTTAGAAAAAAAAAACATTACAAACTTTTAATTGAAATGAACTCATTTCATACAACATGAGTGCATAGGTGCGCAAACTTAATCTTGTCAACATTTATAAGCCGTACTTCCTGTTGATCTACAAACCTGAAGTTTGTACGGAGCCCTCTACCACTACCAATAATAAATTATTTGTACTTATTTTATTAAAACCCTCAATATACTCGTATATCAAACTTATTTCTTTTGATTACATATAGTAACTGCCGTGAAATCTAAACATATAAAATCTTTCATCATCTCTTTCATCTTCTTTCAACATAATATTGTACTGTCAGACATTTTGCCAAAAATGCTAAAAGTATTTTTAAAATTTCACAAACAAGAAAGAAAAGTGCATAGCGCTACATGCATCAAAAATGCACTCCTGCAAAAACTTCACAATAGTCGGTTGGCCTAATTATGAAGTTGGCGAACATCGTTAATATGAAGTTAGAACTACATTAGGAAAACTTAGTTAGTGTTATAGTTCTAAGTTGATTGTCGCTGAAAGTCACTCTTATATTGTAACTTTACTTAGATTTATTATTTATTGATAATTAGCTATAAGTATAAAAAATGCTAAGTCTGACGTCATAGAGGGTGTCTGTATGAATAATTTTTTATATCAATTTTTTTTTGGGGCTAATGCTTACATTTACATATGCTTTTATATAATAACTATTCTATATTTTTATAGTGGAATGAGAACTAATTAACATATGCTTTTATATAATCACTATTCTATATTTTTTTAGTGGAATGAGAACCAAGTGATAAGACACTTTGTTGTCCATTTTGCGCTCTAACTAATGTCTAACTAATGTGTATTAAATGTCTTAATGGAACTGCTCCTATAAATTGCGTTGACAACTTAAGGGCATGTGTTTATCTACATCCCTTACAGATTGCTCAATAAAGGCATGACATTGCTTCACCGAACATAAGGAGGATATATTCTTGAAAAAGTAAAGAGTGCCTCTTCTTTTCTTCTTCTTCAAGAATATAAGGAAGTGTACTAAAATTTGGCAAATAGAAATTTATGGTGACAATGAAAAGTGGAATTGAAGGGTTAAAATTGCAAGGTTCCCAAAAAAAAGCTTTAGCTAACTAAAAATTTTCGAAATTGTAATTTTTCGAAATTTTATATTTATTATATATTATATTTAACCGAGTAGCACAATAGAGGACTATTACTAGATATATCAAATCGGTATACTTAAAAACAGCATTTCTTTCGCACACCATCAAATGTTAAATTCGCCCATGTGAATTTCACGAGGTAATATCGTTAACGTTACGATAAGGCGGTAATATATTCTCCCTCTCAACGTCTGCTTTATAAATTTTCATGTGATGATTTTACATTAGCTATCATAATTTCATAAAAATGATAAAATTAAGTCGGAATTGGAGTTTTTACTAAGTTAACACAATGTAATTTTTTTTAATATATGGTTTTTTTTTAACGGGCTTCAAAAAAAATCCACTTCACGCTGTATCCCGCACACAGCAGGGTAGACAGAGGGAACCTAGTATTACGACACTCCGTTCCCCACGTTTTTGCGAAATCTGGAGGTATTGCGTGTTGAGTGGCAGAACTCAACGCCGCCCTTTGCCTCGACATCAGAGCGAAGAAATGGAAATATAAAGGTAAATAAATATTTCACTTCCTCGAGTGGGGATCGTACCCACAACCGTCACGTTACAGCCACACTCTTGTGCCGCTGCGCCACGACGGCCTATAAATAAAAAGGAAGAGGTTCTCAATTCGTCGCATTCTTTTTAATCGATAGAATATTGAAATTGCCTAAATCCCTACACATACCAAGGTATGTATGGGAATCCTGTATCAAGATATCCTGTTCCATATATTCGCATAATTATTAAGACATTATGTTTTGAGTGACAATACTCAACTTTGCGCTTTGCCATGTTACCAGAACAATGGAATAAATATAATTCGCTTCCCCAATGGGAATCGAACCTGTAAACGCTGCGTTTATAGTTAAACGCTATACCGCTGCATCACGACGATTTCTTTAAAACTCTGTTACCTCATCATATATATATATATGAATAGATAAAGATAGATAACCAGTGTTTATCTAATATTTTCGTATACACTTCTATTATGTATTATTGAAAGCAAGTTGAAAAGCCAACATAGTTTGCTGAAAGTATAGCGATGTGTCCGGGAAATTCATTTCCGGTCACGTACCGAATTCCGTTAGCCTGACTTATGATACGATAGACTTTATTCACTTTCTATTATTAGATATCTCTATGTGAAAATATCTCCTTTTGTAGAAGAATATCAAAAAAGAAATGATGAAATTGTAAAATGTTTTTTGTTATCTTCAAACATATACTTCTACATTTTTATTTTACCAATTTATTCTTTTTTATAATTTGTTAAACTTACTACACCTTTTTTTTTAACTTTATGCTGTATACAGCATGGTAGGCAGAGGGAACCTTGTATAGGGACACTCCGTTACCCACTTTCCGTCGAATTTTTCGAGGCATTGCATGTTGAGTGGCGGAACTCAACGCCGCGCTTAGAATTCGCCTTGATGCCAGAGCGAAGAACTGAAAATATTAATAAATAATCATTCTTTTCTCCGAGAGGGGATCGAACCCACAACCGTCGTGTTTACAGGAATACGCTTATGCTCTTCGCCACGATGACCTCAACACACATTTAACAAACAAAATAAAGAAAAATAAACTAAACTTCACTAAAGAGAATAATCAAGTTTAACTTGATAACTTAAAAATTATACTAAAAACTCGCCAGCAGAGTACTACGCGGAAAATATAGATGTTTAGACGTAACCTTAACGAGGCTGGCAAATTTGACTTTGTAAAACTTCGTGACTTTCAAAGTTTGCAGAAAAATGTAATTAAAATCATGTTCAACCGCATATATAAAGCTCCCCAAGACTCACTTTGGGTGAAACTTTTATTATTATGATAGAAGATACTGTTTGCTGTAATTCTAAATGTCTTATTTTCCAATAGCACTTCCTGAAAGTAACTTTGGTAATTAAAAGTTGGATTTTCAATCCGAGAAAGAGAATATTTTCATTATAAATAGTCCAAGGTATGGGATTCGAACCCTTACACAAACATGGCATATACACCGATTGCAGCTCTAACCTTGAATTAAGAGTACAATCGATGTTATGATTCACTAAAGTGCATAAAAGGAATTAAAAATATTATTAACCAATATAAAAAGAAATTTTAAGTAAGCGAGTGTCAAATTGTCAAAAGTTACACAATACTTAAAAAATTAAACGCCGCGATCGACGAAGTTTTTAACTTCCGGCGCATAAGCTGAAATAGCACTTTACCTTAATGTAAGAGGCCATTAATACCCGTGAGATGTTTTAATGCCTTTGTCACTCTAAG
>JAEBDU010000115.1:185995-203783 GCA_016802625.1 Heliconius numata
AAAATAATTGATGATTAAAACATTTTACTTATTGCGTATACTGTAAAACAGTGTATTAACTCTACTTTTTCTCTACTTATTCTATTATGTGATAAGCCTAAAGTTAAAAATATATTAAATTAAGTAACATATTAAATTTTTCGTTCATTTAAATATACATACGATAATTTCCAGGTAAAGTTGCAACCAAAATAATGACAGTTCCTATCTTTTGAGTATTAAATTTAATAACACAAAGGCTCCTCTAATTAAACGTAGCTTTATAAAATCATGAAGCAAATATGAAACGAAATTCGCAGTTTCTGAAGGGATATTTATTTCCATAAATTAATAGATTAAAAAGATAGGTAGATAGAAAACATAATTTCTCTATAGTAGTTATCTATATTAGTACGTAGTGTAGTGACACTAGATATCTATATATGTGGAAATAATAAAAGCGTAAAAATCAACATGAAATTTCCTTTAACGTTAACAAAATAAATTATAAACAAGTAAAGCTTAATAAAGGTCCAATAAATTCAAATATTTTATTTAACAATAAAAGCAAAGAGGATGTTGAAAAATAAAATTTTAAATTTTCGTGACGCGACTTCCGTTCATCATTTTCAAAGTAACTTTTGACATTTGTGCCCTTTATATAAAACTAGCGGCCCGCTCGCGGTTTCACCCGCGTGAACTATGTTATTATTAATTTCTGTCTCCATGACTACGTCCTAGTGACGTCTATGCAAAATTTGAGACTAGTAGTAACGAAGTTTCATACAAACTTTCGACCCCAAAAGCAACCACTTAGAAATCGAATATTGCAAATTCCCGTCTTAGCGAGCACCTACGTCCTATAAGTAACTCCTATGCAAAATTTGAGATTCCTAGCACTTGTAGTTTCTGAGATTTCGTGATGAGTGAGTGACCTTTCGATTTTATATGTATAGAAGATAGATGTATTGAAATATGAAATACTCGGGTGAATGCAATCTATATAATATATATTTTTATTATCCTACTAGTGTTCTGGCCGCGTCTCTGACCGCATTATCTACGCGATTGATATTTTGATATTTCCGATTAATCGAATAGGTAATTGAATATTTTATTCTTATTTAAAATAATGACCTAGTTATCGAAATAATTAATTCTATTTCCAGGAAAAAATATTATTTGTATTTTCACATATATCCTACATGTATAGATAGTAGATAGATAAAATTCAGTATTTTTGAACGTTTGCCTTATATAAAAAAAAATAGTTCGAAATGTACAATTTCGAAATTACTTTTACTTTTGTAGCTTATATAACATACTCGTACATATGTACATTTCGCTGTGGTGCAATGGGACGGCGTGGGCTGCAAACTCATTGGTTGTGGATTCGATTCCCACACAAAACAATAATTATTAAGTTTATTTCCCCGCTGTAGTAGAAAAAGCGCTGCATTAAATTCCATTATTCTGCCGAAAAGCGGAAAACAAACTTATTATATCACTAGGTTCCTCACGTTAAACACTTGTTTTACTTTAGAGGAATCAACTTCTAATTCTTCGAATCATAGTACTGAAAACTATTTAAAAGCTTGAAAGTCGACGGTAGTGAAAAACGAAATTAATGAAGTTGTTCATTACGCCTAAGTGGTATTGCCGCTAACGTCGGGACGGAACAAAAAAATATAGCTGTCCAAGAATCTTCTAAGGAATTAATTAATAATTTGGCAGAAGCTTTTAGTAGCGATGCAAAAAACTTTTTTCCTTTATCATATTTATTATTGCCCGTGTTTTGCGCCTGTATTTCAAAAACATAAGTCACTCCTTTCTACAATTTTTGCTCATTTAAAGATATATTATCCATCCATACCTATATTATAAATTCGAAAGTAACTCTGTCTGTCTGTCTGTCTTTCTTTTACGCAATCAGGCCCAAACCGCTAATTTAATTGTGATAAAATACACATATAGAGAAATTTGAGGGTCTCGGGATGAACATAGGATATTTTTTTTCTCATATTTGTAATATTTTCGATATATACCAATATATTAGAATACTTATTAATTTGACATGCAATTTATTCCGCCATGGTAATAACAACCGCCGTTGTTAAGCAACGATTTACAAAGTTTGTTGTTAGAAAACGTCACGCAAAATGAGCTTGCTTAACGCATCTCTCTATTGAAAACTGAAAATAATTTCATAAATATATTTAATAAATATTCGTATAGTTCAAGCGGGCGTAGCCGCGTTCGGGTTCACTAGTAAACATATAAATATATTTAAAACAATCTACATAAATCAGTTCAATACAAAACCCTCGAGTATTTAACGAACAAGGGTCGCGCCATTCAGGCTGCTAATTAGGTCACATCGTCAGTATTGGAACCCGAATGGGTGTAGAAGTGGAACCAGCGAGGACTACGTGTCAAATCTATAGTTAATAACATGCAGCACCGCTCTATACACTCTGTAGTAATTAAGTGTTTATTCCGTTACTGCGTTGTTTGATTTTGCACGTTGTTTGTGATGTTTTTAATGGAAATTAACTTTTTAAAAATCAGCTTCACGCTGTATCCCGCACACAGCAGGGTAGGCAGAGGGAACCTAGTGCTAAAACACTCCGTTCTCAACTTTCTGCGGAATTCTGGAGGCATTGCGTGTTGAGTGGCAGACCTCAACGCCGCGATACTAGAGCGAAGAAATGGAAATATAAACTTAAGTAAATATTTCATCTCCTTGAATATCACCACTAACTTAACACTAGGTTCTTAGGTTCCCTCTGCCTACACTTCGATGTGCGCAAAGCAAAAAAAAACTATTATCATTGTAGTTTTGATACGTTAATTCCAGTGTATAATAAAATCGTATCTCTCGTAACATTCGGGGCTAATGTAGAGTTTCCGACACCGGGCGGTCTTCATGCCACATTTCAGCCAAAACACTTGTCAAAATTTCCCAGTATAATTTACCCATTTCCTTTACGAGGCCGCGTCATTATAAAATGCTATAGAATAATTCTGTATTCAGAGATTTTAAACGCTCTGTTTTAATACTTATTTGAAAATATATGAATGAATTTCCCACAGATTTATAAAATGTGTTAATAACCTACACATATAGCTTTAGGTTCGAATCTCGTACTGGGGAATGTCTGTTCTGCAACGTCTCTGCTAAAAACGGCGTCTAAAAACATAAACTATTTGAAAACTATGACGGGAAAGAGAGAACGTAATGTTTTAACACTAGGTTCCACCTGTCCTTTCATTTGCGGCATTGTTCCGGCGACATTGTCACAAGCTTATACAAAGTAAAACTCGATGTATTTCATCAATCACGTAAAACGTATCTCATTAAAAGCGGACATAAATGATGGATCGCCTCAACCTGAAAGGCTATTTGTTTTATTATAATTATTTTAATAATTAGATTCCGTAAAAGTAACTAGATAATATAACTATCTTGAAAGATATTTTTTCTCATTATGATTAATATAAATTATATGTATTCTAATGTCATTTTATATACTTATATTTTTTTCAAGGTAGCCAATCATTCTGACCACTAAACCATACGTTCTTGTTCTACGAACAAATACAATTTTTTATACGTTTCTTACAACTGAATTCTAATGCACAAATACCAACCATTAACCAATCTAGAACTTTTGTACTAACAAAATAACCAACAAAGCATGCATTTAGCACAATCGGGAAAAGTAATAAATCAAAAGACTATGATTTCCTAACATGTTAGTAAGGCACAACAACAAAACTTGTCACGCTACTGACGTGAATAGCGGAGGCTGCCATTAGCGGGATTATCATTGACTTGTGCAGAACCGTAGACGTCACGTCGTAAACAAAAGTGGCTTATTTGTTAAGCTAGTTAGTTTATGGCGACTGGGATTCTTCGGTCTTTTTTTAAATTTTGGTTGGAAATAAATTTGGAAAATAAATTCATAATTGCAACAATTGTAAACACAATTTTTTTTTTAAATTAAATTTTGATAATATCAGATTGATTTATATTTTAATAAAACATTATGGAGTGCATTCTTTCAAAAAAATATAATATTTAAGTATGTAGTCTACGGTTTTAATGTTTTTTTTTTAATTAATAATAACTTTGCTTCACTTTGTATCCTACGCCACAACAGTGTAGGCAGAGGAAACCTGTTAAGATATTCAATTCTTCATTTTGCGCCGAATTCTGAAGGCATTGCTTGTTGGAGCTCAAATGGCCTAAAAAATTCCATGTAATAATCTAATAAAGTAAATTAATATAATGTCTAATAATGTATACCTATACACATGTATAATTTAAATCTTATAGCAATAGACCAACCAGAAAACCAATATTTTCCTGTATTTATGTCTTTACAAATAGGTGGTCAGCGAGCGAGCTTGGGTTACACGCAATTTATTCTGAAGGCACGCGGCCGCCATTACCCTAATGTGAAAATAAACATGGACGATAATTAAACTGGACACTGAATTATACTAATTACTTTGGTTTTCTTTCTTTTTTTTGTTTTTATTAAATTACAAACATTAATTTAGTATTAGTGAAAGTTTAATTTCTGGTTTAAGTATATATGGTATATATGGCGAGCGGAGTGTCCTAACACTAGGCTCCCTTTGCCTATTTGCTGCATGTAGCATACATGCAGAAGCTGAAAATTTTTAAGTATACAATCTTTTACAATTAGTTGCGTCTGTTTCTAAAGTCAAGTGAAGAATGGAGTGATTTGTCATTTCGTGAATGATTAGCATGTCAAACTTTCTTATCATTTATCACTATATACGATTTTCCTATATAACGTAAAAAATATTTTCTCTCATTCTAAATGTTATGAAATATCATCACAAAATAATATTATGAAGATATTTAATTAAAATTCAGACTAGTTCAGCTCTTGAATTAACCTAAATACCAACTTGCGATTGGTGTCATGAAAGTGCCCCCATTTAAATAGGGGCCATGAGTTTCTTATATGTTCAGGCTAAAATATTTATTTACATATATTTTCATTTCTCCGCTCTGGTGTCGAGGCAAAGAGCAGCGTTGAGTTCCGCCACTCAACACGCAAAGCCTTCAGAATTCGGTGAAAAGTAGTCACTTTTCGTCACTTTCCGGAACCTAGGTTCCCTCTGCCTACCCTGCTGTGTGCGGGATACAGCGTGAAGCTGATTTGATATTTTAAGAACAGACGATTTTTTTATTTTTCTTAGTCAGAAAGAAGAGATTGCGGATATCTTTCGCCTATAGTCATATTTCAATTAAATTTATATACTTACCTATTAAGTATGTAAATAAACTTTTGTTGCTCTATATATGTATAGATTGTTAGAGAATTTCTAAATTGATTTTCAATTAATGTTTGTTAATGCAATTCAACAGACCAAATTAGAGGCTTTAGATTTTGTCGAAATATACATATATTTTTAAATCAATGTATCTATTCTATATACTTTACAATAAATTTTCACAAGAAAGGCCAAGGCGCAATATAGCACGGCATTTGACTGTAACCGCGGTGGTTGCGGGTTTGATTTCAGCTCGAGGGAACAAATCGCGGCGTTGAATTTGGCCATCCAAGCAGGCAATGTCTTTATGATTAGGCAGAAAATGGTGAACGGAGTGTCATAACACTGGGTTATGATAGGAAGACTCTTAATAATGGGCTATTTCGGGCTATTCTGATAGGAAGGATTTCTAATAGGATCCAGCGTATGTCATGTGACAAAAAAACCAATCTATAGATAAGTCTCTTTTTTAAATTAAGCATTAAATTTGATTATAATCAAGGACGAAGTATGTCGTAAGTCGGAAATATGTTATTAATGTCAAAATACATATTTGTGGAAAAAGCATATAGGTAACTGTAACGAATGTAACTTTCCCCTTTTTTTCAACCCTTAAACTTAAAAAACCTCTATACTTAAGCAACAAAGAAGCTCTACAGAATTATCACAAAGTCAAAGCGTAAAGAGGTGAGGACTCCCTCTGTGAAAGTGCAAACGCGGCGTTCTAGATCTACATACTAAGCCTATATATGTACATATGTGTAGAATTGAAGAATAACTTTTTAGGAATATAATAGACATTTCGTTTGTTATACTTATTTTTTATATTATACTTATTTTTTTTGGTTAACCCGTTGACGGGTTTCTACTTACGCATTTAACAAATGCAAGATAAAAAAAATCTATATTTTTATTTATTAAATATGGGTATGGGTATTAATATGTTAGTTAGTGTGGCGATTTTTTTATTATTAAACGCTTCTGTATCTATGGTTGCACGTCTAACTAAATTATTAAGATATATTAAAATTAGAATATTTATTTTTATTTGTTTTTTTCTAATTTCAATCTCATTAATCTATCTTAATCTTTGTGATACTAATTAAAATTTTATTCTGGAAATAAAAACATTAATTACTGAAAAGGTACACATTTTTAAAACTAAAAAATACTATTATAATATTAATTTAATGACATCCTAGCGTCATTTCCAATACATAAAAATTTATCCCAACCTTGCGTCTAGCCAAAAGTTTTATTAGGTTCGTAATGCTTAGATACCATACAAAATCCGGCCATTAAACAAAACAACTGAATAACAAGTAACATAAAGACGATATATTCAATAAATTCCTTATTGTTATTAGTGCACAACTTTTTAGAATATTCCGTTGCTTTATTCGTTTTAATATATTGCAAAAGATTAATTTATTATAGAATACGCTATAATGTACTTTTTAATTTTTCTATTTAGGCGCCAATTATTTTATTCTCTACAAATTTAGAGATATGAGGGGCGTCGATTTCCTTAATTAAACAAGGAAGTAAAAAACAACTTACCACTGAAGAGTTCGTAAAACTACTCGGTTCTCTCTACTCTACTTTATACGGTAAACAGTGAGTGCTAATAAAAATTCAGGTATATGTAGGAAAGTGGCGGAATCTATTCAAATAAATATACGAAACTACCAGATTTGAATACACAAGCTTAAGATTTGATTAAATATATTATTTATAAGTGAAGAATATCGAAATTATAAATATTATTTTTAATTCTAATCCCCCATTCCTATGACAAGGAAAACTGCGAATAAAGTTCACAGATAACTAACTGTTGCAAATTGCTTTTTTTATTTTCGTATATTGGAAAGCTAAATTGGTTTTAACCTCAATATGGAATAACTTTTGTGCATGCTTTGAGTCGCTATTTTTTTGTTATAAAGGTTTCACGCACATTCAATATATATTGTACTGAAAATTGTTGCTTCCGCACGTATTTTAATCAATCAATCAGTTTCACGTTGTATGCCTGCACACAGATGAGTAGGCAGAGGAAACTTAGTGTTCAGACATTCCGTTTTTGACACCAGTGCGAAATTAAATAAATATTTAATTTCGTCGAGTGGGGATTGAACCCACAATCAGCCGCGTTTACAGCCATACTTTGTGCCTTTGCGTCATGACTGGCCTCTATATCTAAGTATTATAATGTGTTATTTTATCAGAAATCTAAGGAGTTATTTAGACATACGGTTTCTATGCGTTGTATACGCTTTTGTTGCTTTTGTGAAATTTGTTATAATGACCGACTTATTCATTTTCTACTTAATTATATTGTTTACTCGTGCATTATATTTTTTTCTAAGTGTGTAATAACATTTCAATAAATAAAACAATATATTACTTAATATATACAATTTCCACTATAAAAAAATTACATTTACAATATCATATAAACGATATGTAAAAAAAAGACACGATTTTAAATTATTTTCCGCATTGAACTAGATTTAAGTAGAAAACTATGATTCCATTTCCCATATTTCCCTGCGGCGTTAACGCACGAGTCGCTATGAAAAGCGACGTGAAGGAATACGCACTGTGCCAGTGAACCATTGACCTAGGCCATTAGTGTACGTAAGGATGACTTCATTTAGTAACTGGGACAAGGTAAGAGATTTTCATGTTATTACGTAATTTCTAACTTGTTTAGGAGTTATGAATTAACATTTAAGGGGCCGACACGACGGTTGTGAATTCGATTCCCACTTAGGGGAATGAAATATTTAATATTTTCTTTTCGTTGCTGGTAACGAGGTAAAATGTGGCGTTGATTTTCGCTTCTCAACACGTAATGCTTCAAGAATTGCGTGGAAAGTTGGGAACTAAGTGTCTTATCACTAGGTTCTCAGGTTCCCGCTGCAAAATCTATACTATGTGAGGAATACAGCACAAAGCTAAAAAAATATAATTAACTTTGAAATTATATATGTCTGTAAGCATTGATAGCTAAAACGTTTACGGAAGTTTCTACATTAATTAAAAAACTTGTTGACTAGTAATAAGTGCCTTCTCTATAACAAAAGTATATATTGTCAAGCATAATATGGTAGTGCGTAGAAGTAGTAAAATTATTTTATTAATTTAAAATAAACCATATAGACTTTAAAGTCAATATGGTTTGTTTTAAAGTAGTGCTTAAGCACTACTTTACAGAACGAACTTTTGAAAAATGTCAAATTCAATACTCTCTTGTACGCACAATTAATATAAAATTAGGTCTAAAGTTTGTATTTCAGCTTTTAATATATGGACTAAGCAAAAAGCTAAAATTATTATTATACCAAAAATAAAAAACTTGATTAGTTCTTATATAACAGTTACCTTACTAAGTTGGAATTTCGAATATCACACCTACGCTGTGGAGTATTCGGATAATAGAGAAATCCATTCCAAGCCAATGGACCTATTCGATTTTAAGATCTAAAGTTAAATTTAACCAAGTAATATCGCTGAAAGCTGCAGTTTGCGGAAATGAGCTTTAACACCTTTCTAGATTATGCGATAGGAATATTAATATAATATTTTCAAAATATATTGAAAAAAAAAATATCAGATTTAATAATCCAGGCTAGTCGTAGCGTAGGGGCACAAGTGTGTGACTATAAACTCAACTGGTTGTAGGTTCGATCCCCACTCGAGGAAATTAAATATTTATTTAATCTATACTTTCATTCGGGACAAAGCGTGTCGTTGCAAACATGCAATGCTTCCAGACTTCGACAGAAATTGGGGAACTAAGTGTCTTAACACTACGTTCTCTCTGCTTACCCTGCTGTATGCGCGGGGGAATTGTTATCATGAAAATTCTTATAGCAGCTTGGTCACTCAAGTAAGGCTCTTCTGAGCTTGACATAACAGAGACAAAGAGATTAATATTAATGACCAACTGATAAGCTTAGACGTCAAAAGCACAATATCGTTATTAATAAGTCCTCTTCTACTTTATAGCATAAATTATTCTTTACAAATTACTTTATTATTTGTTCTAAAATTTGTGAATTTATGTATTTTTAATACAAAATAATTAATTTCCTTTTTGATATTTTTATCGAAAGGTATTTGACAATTTATTTATAAAAATAAACCCTAAAATTTTATATAAATAATTTATGTTTTCTTTCACGTAACTGCCAAACAAGTATCTAATATGCATAAAACTGTAGGGATAAGCGAAAGGGCAACAGAGGGTTAGTCAATAGAGTGCAAAATAAAGGGGTGCCCATATTTTACCATTTAAAGCAATTTGTCTTGTCCATCATTTGTCTAGCTATTCGCTGAGACCTCATCTGCCGGTGACAGAAATGGGGGGAAGCAAAAACAGCCACTTGGTTGTCTGTCCTATGATTTATTGCGGAAAACTGTTCGTGATGATAAAAATATAAAAGATTTGGTTAGTTAATTAACTGTGAATCTAAATATATTTTTAATACAGGAGCATTTTTTGGGAACAAATTATTATTTTAATTTACTTTTTAAATGAGTTTTAGAACATGTTGCATAGAATATTGCGATGTACGAATTATTAAACGTTGTAGTCTAGTTTTTTTTTTGTTTTTGTTAAAATCGACCTTAAATATCAAGCAAGTTCTTTTATTGCTGAACCTAGTGTTAAGACACTCCAGCCGCTTGAACTGCGACTGTAAACGTAACAGGTTCGATTCCGGAGGGATGAAATATTTAACATTTTCATTTTCCCGGAATGATAACAGGGCAAAGCGCAGCATTGAGTTCCGCCACTCAACACGGAATCCCTCGAGAAGTTGTCGAAAAGCGGGGAAAGGAGTGTCGTAACACCATTCCTGCTATATGCGGGATACAGAAAAAAGTATGTATAAATATGTATATATTATCGTTAACGAAATCACCCTCTGATACACTAAAGTTTTGCTAACGCTAAGACAGTTCCACAAGTAACGTGCATAACGTGTGAAAGTTATATCATTATGCACCCCTTGGCATATAATGTACACTTTATTTCTTTTATTTTTTCTTTTTACACAATCAAAAGAAGTTATTCTATGTATAATTTGGCAATCATTTTTCTCATCATTTATTACGAAAGTTGAAAGACGAATAAATAAATAATTAATTTCTCACCTGGAATTATTTTACTCTTTTGGAAAAGTGAGTTCTGCCACTCAATACGTAATGCCTCTAGAATTCCGCTGAGTGCGGAACGGAAGTGTCTTAATTGTGAAAGGAGTATCTTAATACTAGGTACCCCATTCCCTTCAGTCTATCTAAAAATCTCATTATTTTTAAACAACCTTATAACTTATTTTAAACGTAAAAAGATAGAAAAACATTAACATACTAACAAACTCATTGAAACAAAACTAGTACAGGCTGTCATACATAAGTGACAGCCGGACTGACAGACGCTAACCCTGAACGAGCGGAGTGCTTTTACTTTGCCAACTCGCTAAATTATTCAGTTGATCCTATTTTTTTTTTTTTTGCGTAATTCCTTTTTTAGGCATACGTGTATTGGAATATTTGTTTTTGTATCTACGTGTATAGTGGGTATTTTATTTTCATATTTAAATATTGCTGCTATTAGTTTAATATAATAAATATTTTCGTTTTCCCGCTCTGGTAAACAATTCTCGGCGTTCAGTCCCGTCACATAACACGCTAATGTCTCGAAATAAAAGATAAATAACTAAGTCTAAGAGCGAGCACCACTTTCAACAATAAATAACACGGCAAAGAAGAGGACTCTATATTATGATAAAATAATTAACTTTTAATGGATTTAGCTTAAAAACAATGAAGACATAACATTCAATGTGAAAAAACGAAATTTCTTGTTTGTTTTAGCTTTACGCTATATCCCGCATATAGCGGAGTAGGTAGAGGGATGAGGAATAAGTGGAGGGAAAATACTCCGTTCCCTCCGTTACTTTCAGTCACGCTTCTTCTTCTTTCAGTTCTTATCAAAGCCATGAAATAAAAATTATTCATTAACTAAAGTAGGAATCGAACCCACAAACGTCACGTTCACAATTAACATACTATGCCCCTGCGCCACTAGGACGGCCTATACTAACAAACTAAGTAAAGGAAATATTTCACATAAAGTATATATGAACGTATTGTTATACGTGGTTGGTGTATTATTTATTGTTTTTCTCGTGATTCTTTTAAATTGGATTTTCTTCGTTTGCTAGAAATGAACAAAAATAATGATGTCACTCGATTTATTCCTCTACAGATTGACGATCGGTTCTTTTGTGTGTTATTTCTAGTTGAACTCAATGTTTTTTTTGCTATATCGAAGTAACCAGAGAATAGTGTATTTTTTTATTTTTTTTCATTTTCATTGATATGAATATATCTATTCGCAACGCCGTGATATGATTGTAAAAAAAATATTATCGATATTCTTGTTTTCTTGTTTGTTAATCCCTAAAAAATAAAAAATATTACCATTTATTATACGTACTTTTAAAAAGATTATTTTATTTATTAAAAAAAAACAAAAATAACTTTAGTGAGAAAATAAGCATAACTACCTCGAACTGTCGCAGTGAGGCGTCGCATGTCGTAAGTTTCGAATTGCAACTTCACATCCGAGTTTCTAAATTGAGACTGTACTGAACTTTCATTACCAAGTTGGAATGAAATATTTTTGTGGTGTATGCTTACATATGCATCTTATTTTATTTTAAAATATTATAAAAATTACGAAAGAAGTACCTAAAGTTATTCGTGGATTTTTTTAAGATGGTTTTGTAGCTTAGTGGAGATTAATATTTCATCAAGCTTAATTTTAAAAAATGCGTTGCGAAAATAACTTTTTTGACCGAAAAATCAGAGAACGATTAATCAAATTTTATTCTCCATTTTAACTAGCTTAGAAACACTTACTAAGGAGTTTTTTCCAAATTCTATTTAACCTGTTTCAGTAAGGAAACATAAGCAGTAAGAGATTCTGCAACCCAAAGGCAAAAGAGACATTTTCCGCCAATTTGAAATATATACCAAATACAAACATAACTTTGCACCCATTTTATTATAATTATTATAGATTTACAGGTTTGTGATTAAAATTTCCTTTCATTTCATTTAAGTTTAATAAGCATAAGGGGCACTTTATTGGCAGTTTGACAGACAACTGTCTCATAAACTCCCCCTGCGTTTTACAGTGCCTTGAATAATTCATTTAAAACGAAGCGTTAACAAATTGGTTGGAGTTCAACGGTTTACCTTTCTTTCATTTAAACTGAAAAAAAAACGTAATTACTTGCTTTATTAGGATAGGGATAGCAAAAATAATGACATTAGACGAAAATTATTTTTTTTTGGAAATAATCTTTTAAAAGAGTAATGTATTCCACAAAATCTAATTTAGGGATAATAATCATAGGAGAGTAACTCCACTCAACAACAGAAATTATATTTTTTCGTAAACTGACATGTACATGTTTTAGATAACCAGTCAAGTACAATAAATAAATTCCGATTGACAATTTTATGATATAGGAAATGAACCCATAATTTCAAGATTGTAGCATATTGGCAATCTATCCAATATACTATAAGCACAATAAGCACCATTTAGATCACTGAAAAAATAATTGTAACTTGAAAGCTAAATCATTAATTTGAAGGAGGTGTCAAGTATATTGCTATGCTTGTTAACTTTATTCCAACAATATAAATATACAGGTACGAGTACATGTTTGTCACGAATTTGAGGGTCATAAGTGTACAACACAGAAACAGAATCCCTAAAATAACTCATTAAGATTTAATTGAGATTTCTATGCCAAAGATTTGCATATACCTACTTACTAACATCTATAGAAATGTTAAATCTCAAATATTTACAGCCAAAAGGGGACATTTCGTAGCCTTAACGTGTAAAAGGCCGTGCCGCACCGTTGCACTTTTACTTTTAATAAGTACGGAACCCTCTTTTAATATAGAATGTACCCGAGGGACCTCCCCTAGGCTTTTACTAACAGGGGATTCTTTAGCCATAAGGTTTTTATGACTGTGATTCCTCTTTCCGGAGATTTTTGGGATAAGTTGATATTATCTATATAATACTCGTATATTAAGCTAAAGCAATCAAATTGAAAGTAGTTGAGTATAGTTTTTATTTAAATGATCTTACATAAGTAACAGGAAGTATAGGAAAAATTATATCTATTTTAAGTAAATTTAGAAATACAATAAATATTTTAATGAATGGTTTTAAATATTCATTAGAATTAGAACTAACATATATAAAAAACAATAATATGTGCTTTATAATCTACATTGATACTTGAAGTCGTCACCATGAATATAAACATGATGATAGTGGGTTCGATTGCCACCACTCAGGTAAGGTTCTGGTAACGAGGCAATTTTAATATTTTCTTTTCTACGTTCTGATAACGAGGCCACTCAACATGCACGTAACTCGGCGAAAAATGGCAAACGAAAGGTCTTAACGGGAACGGACACTAGGTACCCACGATTCCTCTGCCTACCCAGCCCAGTCCCTCGCTTAGAACCTGAAACCTAAAGAAAATTTATATAAGGAAATCCTATCCCCTTAATCTAAATATAGCTTCGAATACAAAATCTAACATGACGTCTAGACTCGAACCAGACGTTATTATGCAGCTACAAAGCAGACTCCATCCAGTCATTGATGATATTGAATAACCTTAATAATATTATGTCAGAGCTCCAGCCTTCACAAAGGAATACCAACGCTGGGTAGAATTTCACAGGTACGGAGCAAATCGGATTCTGTCAGATATCTATATTATATATAGATATATATTATATAAATCAAACATCAGGGTAGGCAGAGAGAACCTAGTGTTAAGACACTGCGTTAAGTACCTAGTGTTAAGTTTCCGCCGAATTCTGGAGGCATTGCGTATTGAGTGGCGGAATTCAACGCCGTCCTTTGCCTCGACATAACAGCGAATCAATGGAAATACCATCTGCCTCCGACATGCGACATGCAGCGTGAACCTAAAAAACAGTTATCTTTTTACATAAGTTGTATTTTGAAATATTTATCTCATACTGCAGTAAGTAGAGTTAATTTTCTTTAGGTATGTATCTGCAACTTTTCTGCCAGACAAAAGTTATTAGGTATGCAAAAGATTCATGAATAGATTATTCTTTTTCATATTATAATATCCATTTTCAGCATTATTTGAATTTATTATGGAAAACCAATTCTGCTCTTACACTTTCACTCTATAGATTAAAAATCTATTGTATATATTCAATGAACCCAAAGATAAGAAATAAATAAAAAAAATAAACGAAAATTCTAAAAAAACATCAGTTAAAAGAACGAAAAGAAAGTAAATCGAATTAACGACACAAAAAAAAGGAAATTCTAGATTGTAAATACACACAAAGGTATTTATTGAAAGCCACGGCTCGATGGGCAAACCGTTTACCTGATATTAAGCGCCCAGTCGAGATTCCATCAAGATCCATCTATTGTTTGCCCTCAATGGGTCTCGTTAGGGTCGGAGTGGGCAGTTTACGCGACTACTCCTTTGTTGCTGAACTAGTTGATCGATCTTACTACAATGAACCAATTTCAATATGGGCTTACTGAAACTATTTATTTAAATTACTTGGTTATTTTTAATTATTTGTATTGTTTTTCTAATTATCATTAAAATTTACACTATATATGAAGAAGAAGTTAATGATAGTGGACGAGGGAAAAGAGGTATGTAAAGACCGTAGCGTTTGGCGCTCCGTTCTCTTTGACTACCCCGCCAGGGATACAGAGTTAAGTTACGTTAAGTTAAAAATACAGCAAATTTTTAACTATATTATAGTATGATATTTATAATACCTAAATCTATATTTCTATAACAATTAATTATGTATAACATAACCCTTCTCCTCCGTTTTTATTCCTAACAACCAATATTTATAAAATATAACTTCAAATATGATATAGTGGCTTAAACGACTTAATATCATAACATAAATCGTCCCATCATTAATTTAATGGAACGTCAATCAAGGCTAGATGGTCTGTAATTAGACCGGTCTGGTTTGTATCGTAAACGACGCAAGCATTATTAATTAGCTACCTCAGTTCTCATATATGTTAATATATACTGTATACTATAGATGCGATTTCCATACTACGGACATCTTAATAATCTTAATATATGTATGTACCTTCAATAAATATGGAAAGGCCAGTCGTGGTGCTGGAGCCCAGAGTGTAACTCTAAATACACCTGGTTGTAGGTTCGATATCCACTAGTAGAAATGAAGTTACGAATTTATCTGGTTGCTATGGTGTCGAGGTGAAGCGCGGTGTTGAGATCCTAAAAATGGGTAACGGAGTGTCTTAACACTAGGTTCCCTTTGTCTGTGCTGTGCTGTGTGCGGGATACAGCGTGAAGCTAAAAAAAATGTCGAGTAAAAAGTGTTTATTACAATAAGAGTATGTACTTACAGTGTAAAAACTCCTGTTGTATATCGCCTATACAAAGATATAGATATATGTATTTTTCTTATGGGTTTCCCATAAGAAGTTGAAAAACAAACAAACAAAATATATAAACATACAATAACTTTATTTAACTTTATTTGAACCTATAAAATCTTCGTACACAACATGATCGAAATACGAAATTTAACATACTAGTACTACTAGAACTAAATTCAAGCAGAAAACCTCTTGCATTCCCACTGCAAATGAATACTAGACGTATCTCTCACTACAAGCATGTAGTAGAGAGATTGCTTTTCAAATTCATGTAACATCGCTGAAATCGCAATTTTAGTTGAACTAAATATGTTTGCAGTTCATTCGAGCAAGAAAAAGTGTAAAATCGAATGTAGGTACGTCAGTTATTGAAAGTTAGTTTCCATTGTAATTTGTTTGTTTTAAGTATAACAGCTTTAACTATCTATATATATAAAATCGAAAGGTCACTCACTCATCACGAAATCTCAGAAACTACATGTGCTAGGAATCTGAAATTTTGCATAGGAGTTAATTATAGGACGTAGGTGCACGCTAAGACGGGAATTTTCAAAATTAGACTTCTAAGGGGTTGTTTTTGGGGTTGAAAGTTAGTATGAAACTTCGTTACTACTATCTCGAATGTTTCAGGAGTCAAATTTTGCATGGACGTCACTTATAGTACGTAGGTACTCATGGAGACAGAAATTAATAATAACGTAGTTCACGCGAGCGAAGCCGCGGGCGGGCCGCTAGTAATAGTATAATCTTGTGAATGTGTCTTCAGTATTAACATGTATGTATGTATATGTACATTGACTTGGATCGTATTTTACTATCACAATATAAATGTAGACTATTTGCATTTTGGCTTCATCTATTGGCACGCTTACTACTTCTAAAGTTGAGCCGATTGTTTTTTTCTTATATTGCAGAGATCTTGAGTGTTTTTATTTATAAAATTTTCTAGATTCATATATTCGTCTATATAACGTCAAACATATATTCTAGTTATAATTTTGTTTTAATGTAAAAGAAATGTGAAATATTTAATTAAAATGTTTCTCTTTTACACTTTTAAGCTGTATCCTGCACACAGCAGCGTAAGCAGAGGGAACCTGGGAACCTAGTGTTAAGTCAGTTTTAAGTCTGAAAGTTAAAAAGTTTAAGTTAAAGTTTTAAGTCTGAAGAACCTAGTGTTAAGTCATTAAGACTGTGTTTCTGTTGAATTCTGGAGGCATTGCATGTGGTGGAACTAAACGCTGCATTTGGTCTCGTTACCTAAAAATCTTTAAGGGTAAAACGTTTTTACTTCCTAGGTTTTACTGCCTAACCTGCTGTATGCAGGATATAATGTAAAAGTAAAAAAATATATAAACTGTAAATTATATACTGTTATTAAAGTAAACATATAATATTAATAAAATTTATTGTTTCAATATTATACTTCGTACTCTCATAAACGTTTACGTGCGTATAAAATTTTACGTGACTCCTATAGGTTTTCTATCCAAAACCATAATATTTGTACTTCTATATCTGGGACCCTTTTTCTATAAAATAGGGTGCAAAAATCAGTTTCATCTCGTTAATCTAGCGCACATGTGACATTCGCTGTAATATTGTCGTACACTACTGAGTAATAGAAGACATATTTCAAAGTAACTATTAACACGTACTCACTTGAGGAATAATGGATGCTGCGTGAAAACTTCTCATACCTATATTTAATATATTTTGAGAAAAGCTACTTATGTACTGATGGAGTATATTAAAATAAGTACTGAAATTTCATGTAAGTTTTTGACAGCACGATTTAAGCCAGTCTCTTAAAATTGGTTCAAGAATAAGTCTATATATTATACTTTTTACAACTGTTGTCATCACTTCTGTATTAAAAGTGTGTGATTGCGTACATATATGATACATATACAGGGTGTCCCAGGAAGCAACGATAAAACGAAAACAGGTGAT
>JAEBDU010000115.1:223783-237697 GCA_016802625.1 Heliconius numata
GTAAGTGATATGCGTTTTAAATATTCATCTAATGGGTGTCGGTGTTATGTTTCCACCAGGTGGTTTTATCTATTTTATTATATTATCTATATGTTTTGATTTGGATGAAAGGCAAAAATTTAAGATAAATAAGTATATCGTTAAGTAGATATGTATTTTGTTTATGTTTTCTCATACCGCTAAATATTATTGTAAAAGTACCCTATTACTTTTAAATGTCTCATAGGAAGTTTGATTTTTAAAATTTAATATTCAAAATTTCTTACTAGTAAATATCCTATTTTGCTAAAAATTTCATTGACTTTGGCTAATAATAAAAATATATAAGCAAAAACAAAAAAAAAATAAACATTAAGCTTAATTAAACCAAATAATCCTTAACCAAAAGAAACCCTATAATTGTAAGTCCATAATACAACATGAATGCCGTAATGGATTTATATATATAATGAAATTGTAAAGAATGAATTGTATGAGAAAATTACCTTGCGAATTGTATCGTTTGGTCATAGAAATGGGGATGTATTACGATTTCAAATGAAACTGAATAGGGTCGGTTCGTACCCTTGTAGCATATACAATGGCTACTGTAGTTATAATAGCCACATGTGTGTAGGTGGGAAAGACGAATTTAACAATGAGGTCGAAATTAGAAAACTCATTAAAATATGTACGAAAAACACATCTAGATTATACTATAAGTTGAAATTTTGGTTCTCTTATTTCGGGTGATATAAGGTATCGGCATTATATTTGGCCTATCTATAAAAAATAGGCATGTATTTCTAGGAAAAAATACTTATTTACAAGGTTAATATAATTTGAGGCTGTCGGTGAGAAAACGCGACGGTTGTCGGTTCGATTTCCACTCGAGGAAATGAATTATTATTTATTAATATTTTCATTTCTTTGCTCTGACAACAAGACAAACAGCGGCGTTAAGTTTCGTCACGTAGCACGCAATGCCTCATCCGGCGGAAAATGGAGAACGGAGTGTCTTAACACTAGGCTTCCTCTGTCTGCCTCGGTCCTGGGAGATGGTTATGAGAGATACAGAGTGAAACTGAGAAATAAAATTTAAATAAATATTTTTTAAAATTTTTAGCTATAGAAATTACGAATTACCTTTATTAATAATGAAACAGAGTAAGTTTGCGGTCGCGGTCAGCGGTCATTCTACACGAAACGCTCGAACTATGTTTAAAGTGAACAAATACATCCATTAAAACTTTAATTGGAACGAAAATCAGGCTCTTAGCTAGTTATAAATTGTTAACTCAGTTACAAATTGACATTTGGATAAAACTTCTTAATTGAGTTACAGTACATGATTTTGTACTTAAATAATTTACAGTGCAAATATGTAATTCTAATTAGGTTTATTTTAAAGTAGATACTCTACTTATGTCGTTATATCAGATGAAGCTATAGTGTAATATGCTTTAAATCTTTCTAAAAGAGATATGTGAATGTTCAAAGCTCACTTTTCTACTCTCGCCTCTTAACACGCAATGCCAACAGAATTCGGTGGATAGTGAGAAAGAAGACTCTTAATGGGAACGTAGTGTCTTAACACGAGGGTTCCAGATTCCCTCTGCCTGTTCTGCTATGTACGGAATACTGCTTGAAGATAACATTGAGGACTGAAGGCTTATACGAGGTCAGGACAAGCGTTGTCATAGAGTTCAAGTTGAGTTAGCCTTCTCAAATTCAAGCGGAGAGTATCGAAAATAGAATGGATTAACACATCCAAATTAAAAAAAAAAATTAGCATTATATTGTATCATAATTTAGTATTTCTTTATAATTATAAATATTTTTGTGCATAAGAAGTAACCATGTTTGGCGTGACAAACTGTAATTTCTATTTTATGTAGTTTCCTTTCCTAATATTATAATAACTGATTAATTATGAGGCAATTAAACGAACGCTACGATTAATATATGCACCTTAGTACTCACATATATTAACATGAACGAAACAGAAATATTTGTATTTGTTATATACAAAGATAAGAAATGGATGCAGAAAATATTGTCCATTAAAATCGGGAGCGGAGTGTCTTAACACTAGGCTCCCTTTGCCTATTCTGCTACTTGTGGGATACAGTATAAAGTTGAATAAAATTAATAAATAAATAAAATATTTATTTTCAGAGGAAATAAAATCTTCGATCTGCCCGTTTAGTATTGGACTCACTTAACCCATTTAGACCCATAGCCAAACTAGCAGTAAATCAAAGGTTTTTTCGGTAATAATTGATAGATATCGATGTAAGAAAATAAAAAACGTAAAAAAATTTTTAATTTTTTTTTATTTAAATATAAAAAAAATGCCGTCCTTAAATGGGGCCAATGGGCACATATAGTATCTAAATTTTCGAAACTATTTTTGCGACACGAAATGTTTTATAACACTTTTTACACTATCAACGCGTTTTTTTTATGGCACATTGCACGTCTCAGTTGCTAGCAAAATTTTTGGGAGTAGTGGTCTACCCCGTGGTGCTGCAGATTTGGTACTGCAGAAGCTGCTGGTCGCATAAATACGTTGATGTTTTCGTCTCTTAAATCGTGACGAGCGATGTAACGAAAAAATGAAGCTAATCTATCCTGTTTATATTAGTTAGCAAGTGCAGGTGCCGCGAATTTGCAACAGCAAGATCCTATGTATGTGTGGATAAAACCCACCACCATTTTTTGCCACGTACAGCATTGCTATATAGGTAAAAAGATTGATCACCCTGATCAACCCCACCCATACCACACTGTAAAACCTTCGCACTAATAAAATTTAGTTAACTTGGTAAAAGCAGTAATCAAAATCGGCTCGGTTTTTCTTTTCATATCCTTTACTGCTGAGTTTCATCTTTTAACAATTCTTAAATTTCTCAAGACGACCTTGTATATTAGTCGTAGTTGGATCACTTTTACACCAACGGGGTTGCTCAAGATTACGGTTCCTCTACGTCTCTTAGCAAAAGGTTGATGCTTCTATTAGTAAGCAGGCAGA
Organism: Heliconius numata; assembly: GCA_016802625.1. Classification (NCBI taxonomy): domain Eukaryota; kingdom Metazoa; phylum Arthropoda; class Insecta; order Lepidoptera; family Nymphalidae; genus Heliconius; species Heliconius numata. Next base: position 226,797 of record JAEBDU010000115.1, read on the forward strand.
TTAGCAGTGCTTTGTATATCTATATCTTCTTCTTCGTCGATTACCACACCTGGTTTTAGAGGCAGCGCAACTAAATATACCTCTCCGAAGTCTTTTTCTTCAATAATTACAACTGCGATTGCTTCTTGAAGACCCTTATATTCATTGCGACCGCTAAATATCCTAAGAGTCATTATGAACTTTGGATGGACATGCATATAAAAACATAAAAATTCACCTCTGATGTGCCCATTGGCCCCAATTGGGGACAGCATCGTAAAAGTTGAATTTGTCCTATTACGACTCTTCTTTTCTAATCAAATGTAATTATGTTACATAGAATACTAAGTACTTAAGTATGTTTTGTACCAAAACAAATGTATTTAGAAGAAAAATTTAAAAATAAATATACTTACATTTTGCCTTCACAGATTTCGTGAAACAGCTTTACAAAAGGCACGAAATGAACGATTGTAAAAAAATTTTAATTGGATTTAATGGCTACAACATAAGGATATACTACTTATTTTTACAATTCTAGACATAAACTGCATAAAAATAAAAATATAAAAAAAACAAGGGTACTATTGTAGGTGTACCCATTTGGGCACGGCGGGTCTATATGGGTTAACAACATCCCAATTAAATCCAATCAATGTGTGATGCTGTACTTTCTGTACTCTTCTGGTTCTATGCTTTGAATAAAACGTTACAAAATCAATAGGATTTATTATAGTAAAAGAAAAAATATAATAAATTTTATTAGCCGTAGTATCGCAGTAGAGAATATGTGTGAATTCGATTCCTACTTAGGGAAATAAATATGTTAGAATCATTATCATTTTCCTGGTATGATAAGGCTCATTGCAGCGTTCTGTTCCAACACTCAACACGCTAAAAAGAGACAAAACAAGATATAAACAACACTTTTTTCAAATATTACTTTAATTGTAATATAAACTATAGTCTTCCCTTTGCATAACCCTGGAACTATAATTCTAAACGAACCTACTGTTTAATTTGCAAGTTATTTGATACCTCTGTTAGCTTAGCTTTAGGCCAGGGGCTATCAAATATTTACATATTATTGTGCAAGTCTTTCCCACTCGAGGAAATGAAAAGCACAAAGCGCGGCGTTGAGTTCCGCCAGACAACAAACAAAGCCTCCAGAATTCAGCGGAAAGTGGAGAGCGAAGTGTCTTGACACTAGGCTCCCTCTGCCTACCCTGCTACAGCATGAAGGTCAAATAAAAATTATAGGCATTAGAAGTTTATAGTCGCATCTACTTTTGTAGTTAGATTCCTTAGAGATCAATGAAGATTATACTAGGTGATATTATGTTTTAAAATAATTGTATTAGTCATTAACGATAGTTATCGTTACTTTACCTTAATTTTTGTTCGAATTTGTTTCTGCAATTTATACTAACTTCATTCGTTAGTTTTTGTTTTAAATTATTTAAGATCTTATTGTATAAAAAACATAATAACATCCTATTGAAAATGTATGATAGTTGTGGGTCCCCATATTGTTGGGGGAAATTATTAACCCGCAATACTTATAATATTGACATAGCAAAACGCAATATCTCCAAATGAAAGGAGAGTAGAATATCGATTGACGGAGAGATTTTTCTCTGCACGTCATAATAATTTAATAAGAACTCATTTGGTACATAATAAATTTTATTATATAAAACCGTGTTACAAATATAACAAAGTTTGGTTACACCTGCCTGGGTTAGACTTTAGTTCACATTTCAAGCCCCAGGCTCTCATTACGCTAACATTGACTTTGCTTTATTTGTAATCCTCACATTGATTTATGTGTTATCATTTGCAAACTAACATTTGCTAAGCCTTATTTGATGTATTTTGTCATTACATTTAGGTGTAACTGTAAGATAAGTAACTGAATTGTATGAATATTTTTATAGAATATCCTTTTTAAATAAACAAAATATGAGAAGATGATATTAATTTCTCGTGTAAATTTATTTAATAAAAGAATTAGAGAAAAAAAATCCTAAGACAAAAGGTATTAGGTTGCTTTGGTTGAATGGTGGATTTTAAAGTCGCATTTCGACCTCGAAGACGTTTATATTATTAACTAGCGACCCCCTTGCGGCTTCGCCCGCTTTTCTACTGGATTATTCATATAATGTATGTTTGCAAAGCACTTAAGATAATGTGAAAATTAATTAAACTCTAATGCAACCCGCATTTTCGTAGTTTCAATAAGGATTTTCCAATTGTTTTACACGGCAAGGATTTTTAGTAGGTACCGTAATTTTAAATCTGTGCTACTAATCTTTTCAAGTACTTATTAAAATATATTTAAAAGACTATTTTTAGATAGTTAAATGACTATTTTTAAACGGAAGAAATTATAAACAAAATCCTACCTACTAATAACTACTACAAAAAATATGAAACCAAATATATCGCGCTGAAATAATACATTCAACTCCAATTATCCAATACGTGCAAACGCATCTAAATCTTCGTTGCTATGCCTCTATAGCGGGCGGGTTTTTTTTCGAGCTTGTGGTTAATGCTGAAGAGGGTATTCTGTCCCTGATGAAAAGCAAGCACTACGTGGCTGCCTGTGAGGAAAATTAAATAGAATGCATTGGCCGGGAATCGAACCCGGACCGCCCGCGTGGCAGGCGAGCATTCTACCACTGAACCACCGATGACTGCTCATGACGCGCTTGTATAAGCAAAACGTCGTGGGGCGCGTTTCGCAGCAAGGATGTTTTGATATTGTAACAACTTCTACAGTACTTCTTAAAATGAAAAACAGTAAAAGACAGTTTTGATCTACATTAAATGGCCAACGTAACTAATATACTTATTTATATGCTGAGAGTAAGGGATAAGTAAAACTTGAGTCGGCACAGCTGATGAGTCAACGGCGGTATGTGTCAACAATTAAATGCGTTTTTCTCTAAAACTATTCGCAATTTCGAAATAGTGTAAAAAGCAAACTTTATCTTCGTTTAACGTAGAAAATTAATAAAGTATTTTAAAGGATAAGGATTAATACCATTATGGAAAAATATCCCTCACAATAAAAAATATATTGAAATTACTATTTTTAGACAGAAATATGATCACTACACGTTATCCTTAAAAGATAAAAATATGCTCTCGCGGACTTTTTTGTAGATCTTATTAAGAGAAATAATACTTCAGTACATTATTTTCATGTAGTACTTACTATTAAAGCAGCGCATGCGCGAAAGTGTCTCAACGGGTAGGACTTTAGAAACATTTATCGTATTTATGTTAATTTACATAGGAAGATACAAATAATAAACTATATATAAACCTTCCCTGAGAAATACTCGACCTAATGGTGAAAACCGCATAAAAATCCGTTGGGTGGTTTAGAAGAAGAAGAGTTAGAAAGTTCAGACAGACACGAAAAGCGACTTTGTTTTATAAGATATATAGGATAGGATATATCTACACCACCACAGATATTTGAACCTATAACCTTTTAATCATTAAAAATAAGCTAAAATACCAACTGAGCATTTACAAAGTCAATATAGAAACCATATACAATAATTTCTGAATAATGCATACTAAGATTATACACGTTAGGTACAGCTATAGAATATCGACTGCCGCAATCCAAAATCGAACCTAATGCAAATATCTCGTAAATCGAGGTTACAGCTTAATTAATAGATCTGTTAAACAAAATTAACCAGCCGATTAGATATTCAGTGGCATTGGTTGAATAGGAATGCCTTATAGAGTTCCGTGTTATAATTACTTTGGATGGTGCTAATTTACATATTGTTAGAGAGGTAGGCTGGCTTTAGATAGATAGATAAATAGGATAAGATAAGACAATAGAAGGAGAGTTTTGTTGTTATCTTGTTTCATAAATGAAAATGGCGTTTTTGTCGTATTATATAATATTTCTTTCATGTTATACGGGGTAGGGCATTTCAATAACACACACATGTATTATAATATTATCAAAGCTTTAAATAAAAACACATTGAGCCCAGTAAATGTGACAGGTAGTGGGTTCGATTCCCATTTGACGAAATTAAATATTTGATAATTTAATTTTACGCTCTGGTACGAAGAAAGCTTCTGATAGCTAGTGACAAAACTCACAAAAGAAACCTGATTATTTTGGTCAATTAGGTGTCTTGTTATAATCATGTTTGCAGTTTCCAAGATATCTATAGATTATTATATGGACAATGCAAATTAATACATGGATTATTAATTATATATTCATATAGTATATTATATTTCATATTGTAATAGTTATTGTATGACCAAAATAATTTATATTATATCTACATATAGAATATATATAATAGTTTGTTTTAGTTTAATCATTGGCAATTCGCTTTAATTAAGTACAATTACAGTGAGCCCAGTCGTGGCGCAGAGGTAAAAGCTTGCGAGTAAACGAGATAGGTTGTGGGTTTCATTCTGACTCGAGGAAATTTATTTATAATATCTTTATTTCCTCGCTTTGGTAAAACGCAGCGTTGAGTTCCACTCAACACCTAATGCTTCCAGAATTAGGTTTCCATATTTCCTTTGCCTATCTTGCTATGTGCGGGATACAGCGTGAAGCTGATTTAATTTAATTTTATATTTATACTAGTGGGCCCGGACGCGGCTACGCCCGCTTGAACTATACGATTATTTATTAAATATATTTATGAATTTATTTTCGGTTTTCAATAGAGAGATGCGTTAAGCAAGCTCATTTTGAGTGACGTTTTCTAACAACATTCTTTGCAAATCGTTGCTTAGCGACGGTTGTTATTAACATGGCAGAATAAATTGCATGTCAAATTAATAAGTATTTTAATATATTGATATATATCGAAAATATTACAAATATGAGAAAAAAAGTATCCTATGTTCATCCTGAGACCCTCAAGTATCTCTATATGAGTATTTTATCGCAATTAAATTAGCGGTTTGGCCCTGATTGCGTAAAAGACAGACAGACAAACAGACAGAGTTACTTTCGAATTTATAATATAGGTATATTTATATATGTAAAATAGCTACAAGCTATAAAATAAACAAAACGCGTCCATAAAAAAATCGTATGCGCCTTGAAATATGCGAAATAATTAAAACAATGGACGGGCGAGGGTCTTAGGGTGCGTCTGTATTGAGGGCGATTAAAATTGTTTACACGACTAATGAAAACACCATGACGTGATAATGCACAACATAGCGACGCTTGTAATTACTTGGACCCGTTTACACTGATGTGGGACGATGTATTGTCTTTTTATATCGTATTTATATGGTAGCTTTTGCTTTTGTGTACTGAATATTAATATGTGATATGACAAAATTTAGGTTAAATTTATGTTGAGATTTTATTAATAAAGTCATTGAAGTAAGTAAAATTGTAGATCGTTATATGGAAGGAAATTGTAAAAGATGCAAAGTGTGAAAGAGGAAGGATAATTTGAGTAATGTAATAAAAATATTTAAAAATTATCATATTATCTGACGTGTGCGATAAATCTAGTCTAAACTAAATAAATCGACACTCTTCACGACGACGACTTCATTTTTATTAAAATTAATTTTCTTAAAGTATTAACCTAACTTTAGTAATCATACCAATAATATACACATAAAAATAAAAAAAATATATTTGCACATTTGGATTATCTTTCCCGTAGAGATTGTTGTTTCATACTGAAAAAATATCTTTATTTTAGCATAAGATGTGTAATGACAAAAATAGCTTAAAATCGTGTCGTAATCGTGTCGTGGCATGTAAATACCTATAATTTCCGTCGAAACCAAAGGAGTGCCTGGTGTTTGGTGCGGTTGAGTCTAGCATTTAATTAAATACTGCAGCGAATCAAGCATTATAATTATTTACATTGAATTCACACGCTAAGCTCACATATTATTATGTTTATATTTTGTGTTAATTTATGGTTCAACAATTTACTATGAAAATGGTATTCTTTTTAAAAATATATAAAAAAATATTATAATTTATTATTTATATAGGATAATGACACCAATAACTAATAAGCACCAATGATCGAAATATGAACGACCAGTAGCACCTGCTAGCTGCACCTGTAGCTTATTATTTCTTTTTCCGTGACAACTTTTTAAAAATGTATTTTATGAATTGCTAAAGATATCTCTTAACTAATTTTGTTATGAAAATTTTGTAATAACTGGTCCCTCAATGTAATATAATATAGATCTTTTTATTAGTTTTACATATTACATAATTTGTTTGTTCTAGAGTAGACTCTTGGACAAATGGCAAGGGCTACAGATATGATCCTTTATGACAAATTATAGCTTAACACTAATTAAAATATGCAATAAAAATCAAATTTTGGCTCGCACTAATTTAAGCATTTCTCAAGTTGCCAAGAAAATATTTTTGTATCTTAAAAATTATTTAATTATTTTTCCTTTTTTTAGGCTTCATAAAATCGGTAATAAAAATATGCTACTTCCTCAAGGTCTCGAGTACATGTGCCATCGAGAAATATCACATTTCTGTACGTTTTAAAAGAAAAAAAATGGTTTTAAAATATCTCAATTACCTGTACAAACTCCAGTAATAAAAAACAACTTAGGAAATAATAAAATTTTATATAAAATTACAAAATCACCACATAAATATTATTACAATTTTAGTGAATTGAAGCTTCTGCACGAGCTTAAATACTCAGCTGAACACAATTTTAACGGCTCACTCGTACTTATAAAGTGATTTACCACTTATTATATTACTTTCATATCTTCTATAACAATCAATTTTATCGTCAAAGTTGAAATTATAAAAGTTTGGTTATTAGATATTGAAATAGAAATGACTGACATAAAAATTAATGTAGATGAAAATCATTATGCAGTGTATACAAGAATGTCTTATTATGCCTCTGTTGTGCTTAGAAAGATTGAAGCGTTAAACGCTACGGTCCTTGCATACCTCTTTCGCCTCGTCCACTGTCATCAACTTCTTCATACAGGTGGCGTCCTCGTGCATACTTATTTACATAAGTTTTTTTTTTAAAGTTTTCGTTTCAATGGTCAAAAATTTCCTTTTGATTCCTCATTGTTAAGACTAAATTTAAATAGTAATTGTTGTGAATTACATCCAAATATAATGGCCAGGTGAACTTTTAATAAGTGGTGGAAGATTGTACAATCTCTTAATTTTTTTATTATTTAATATTTTCATTTTTTCACTCTGGTGTCGAGGAAAAGCGTGTCGTTGAATTCCGCACTCAATATGCAATGGCCCCAGAATTCGATTTAAAGTGTCGAACCTCTTAATGGGAATGGACTGTCCTAACAATAGGTTCCCTCTCCTTCCCTGTTATGTAGTTGACACAGCGTGATGCTAAAATATTTAAAATAGTACAAATGTTTACAAAAATTTATTAAATCAAAAACGTCATGAAATTATGTTAAACAATAAAAATTATAAAATAATATGCACATTTAATATCTTATATGAATTTCAACACTCGGAAATATATACAGGTCATTTCCCGTTCAACTTTAGTACTCTGTTTGCCCGTACAGCGGTACAGCGGTAGAGCGGATTCCTCGAGTTGTACTGCATTTCAAAATTACTAGGTTATGAATGTTAGCATGAAAATATTCTGTACATTAATTTCATGTCATATGAAATTTGTTGAAAGATTGGGGTTATGTTTTTTATGAAAATCTTCTATATAATATTATAATTTTCGTTATTTTTATTTAATAAAATTATTTTATTATTTTTTTTGTTTTTTAAGGAGCTTCATGGTTTTTCTTACATAACAAGACATAAGTTTTAAGTCACTCCTTTCCCAATTTTCTGACCAATTTTTCCACATAATTTTTTCCCAGTGAGAAAAATTCCTTTTTTTAATTTCAGCTTTTTCTAATTTTAGGAATATTGATAACATCCTATTTAACCATCGAAGACACATAAATTTCTAACATAACCCTTTGCCTCGACGCCAGAGCGAAGAAATTTAAATACAATTTTTCTCATTTCTTCGACTGGGCATCGAATCCACAACCTATCACGTTTACAATAAAACGTTTGTGCCCCTTGGCCACGACCGGCCTGTTTTAATCAGACCATTCTAATTCGAGGCAGTTTTTTCCGCCCAAATATTCCTTGGAAAAAACAGCTACCCTCTTTCCTCTGGTATTCTACGAAGCAAACGTAGCATAATGAAGATCGTTATCATGATTTTAATAAATTGCTCCTTTAACCCTCTTTTAGTACAAAGATAATTGTACAATAGGCAGATAACGGAAGTTACTTCTACTGTTCTTTTGTGTTTTACTTTTGTATCAAATATTGTTTTATATATTTTTTTGTATTGGTGTATTTAAGACGTTTAGATAAAATTTCAGTACTGAATATTAAAATATATTACACTTTCTTTTCTACTAATTGCTGAAAAGTCAATAAAATAAAATATCTTTGAACAAATATATTTAAATATCTTGGACACCTTGATTTCCGTCCATTGCCTAATTTTCCTTAGCAATGATTTCTTTCTTCTTTCTATCTGTTTCCCCTTTTGCTTCTTTCGCATTGGCAAAAGATTTGATCCATTTTGCCACGAAGGTTTTAGTTTTACATAATCTAAAATAGCAATTTAATGTTCTTGTAAATTTAATGTTACGAACATATTACTTTTATTCAAATTGTTTGCGTGTCATGTTTGATACCTCGTTACAACGTCTCAAGGTCCCTCAATGTAATTAGAAGGTGTGTAATGAAGGTGTCATATTTAGTATAATGAAAGAATATGCTTTTATTATTTTCTTCATATATATTATGTTTCTATTTCTTTGCTCTCTTGTCGAGGCAAAGGGGGGAGTTGAGTTCTGTCATTCTACACGCAATGTCTCCAGAATTCGGCGGAGAGTTGGGAGCAGAGTGTCTTAACAATAGGCTGCCTCTTCTGCGACATCGTTTAGAAGACATATAAATATTTGAACGTAGCGGGATTTGAACTCGCACCTCTTGGAAACCGTCCAAGCGCTCTGGCTACGTTGAAATTCTTATATGCTTGTTACAATTTATTTTTGTTGCTAGCATCTCTGTAGGGATATTTTTACAAATTTCAAGTTCTAGAATAGGGTAAGTAAATAAAATCAACGCGTTTACAGTTAGGCTACGATGGCCTTTATAAAGAGAAAAATTAGTAAGAAATTATTATTATTATATTTCCAGTTAATAAAAATTTCTCATAATTGTTATAAAAACGTGTTCACGAACTGTAAATTTAAAAGGAAAACAGGATATTTTTCTTGAGTATGTTATTTATATGGAAATTTATTCCTGTTTATTCCTATACTGCTTTCTTTTGGACTGCGTAGACATTAAGTATGTAAGTACATTAACATGTTTAGCATAAAGTTGTTTGTAAAATAAGTACGAAATTTTAACAAGGAGTATAAGATGCTTAAATATTTGCTTTCTGGTAATATTTTTTCTGCTTCATGCCTTTATTAAAAAAACATATAAAAATTTATAATTAAATACGTAATAAGTAAAGATATTATTATCAATTATTCGTCTACTATTTATATGGTTTTGAGGTTGCCAGTTGAGAAAATTATATAGAAAAGTTATAAGTACTGTGAAGTTGAAATTTTACGCCATTTTTTAAGTCCCCCAGGAACCCAGGATACCATGAGATACACGCGTACACACGAACTATACACGTAAGGGGCACTAAGAGAAGATTTCTTTAAATTCCACTGGGAACGAGAAAAAACGAGATTTTTCATTTTACGTTACAAGGCTAGACTAACATAATTGTAGGTGATAAGTAACATTTATATACTACGATAGCTTACGACATGTGTAAACTTACAAACGTATCTTTGATGATATCAGAAATACGTACTATTTTCTTTTTATATTACATTTTAAAAAAATACTGCATTTTTGAGATAAGATTGGAATAAAACTACGAATTCCTCTTTGGTTAAGATATATTAATACTGCACACAGAATTCGTGTCAGTTACACTCTAAATTGGCCTATACTTTTGTCTTATAGATTTTTATTCAAAGAATTGGATTTCGGCTGAATTCGTGAAAAGGGAATAAACCCGCTGGCAAAGGTAAAACAGTTGTGTAAATAAAAAATGTAGCGTTACCCGCTTCGTTACTTCTCTTTTGCTATCTAATTTATTTCGAATAACATCTTTATTTTGGTAAATCCGATATACTTTTAAATTCAATAAGGTTAAAGTAAAAATATTTTACGTGATGATATGATAAGATTGAGGACTGTCGTAGGTCAGGGGCACTAGCGTGTGATTATAAACGTGACAGATCCTGGGTTCGATTCCAACTCGAGGAAATTAAATATTAACTTATATAAATCGATATTAACTAAACAATTCAGCGGAAAGTGGGGACCGAAGTGTCTTAATACTAGGTTCACATGTTCCCTCTACCTAACCTGCTTGCACTTGCTAAGCAAGCTGTGTGCAAGCAGCGTGAATTAGGAAAAAATCCCGAGTGAGAATCGAACCCACAACCATTGTATTTAAGACTAAACGATTCTCAATTTTATCGCGGTTTACTTATTTTATTTCATATAATTAAATATAATATTTTCTTTATTATATGAATTTATATAGAACATAGTAGACTGAGAAATCTATTGAGATTAACTTACAGCGTTGAAATCTGTCACATACAATTTTAGCTTTAACCAGAAATGTTTCAATTCTATACAAAGTCAATTTGGCGAACTCTGCCATAGAATAGAATAGAATAGAATATTATCGGATTTATGCCTTTCCATTTTCCAATAAACGTATCTAGGGTAATGTCAGCATATCACAGCCAATATTCGAGTCAAAGCGGTCGGGCAGGTGATAGAATCAGGTTCCCTTTGA
>JAEBDU010000115.1:252697-281009 GCA_016802625.1 Heliconius numata
TGGTTCATTACTTTAGAAGTTCAGACATAACTTTGAAGTTAGGCGCTGAGTAATAACTCATCTTTTCTTCACATTTTGTAATATCTCAGATGAGGCACTTTAATACAAAACTGTCCTTAACCTTTTGAACTTTCTTTAGAAAAACGTGACTTAAAATGTTATTAATATTCTCGATTCTCGGGTGATTCAACAAATGTTCTATTAATCTTTGGGTGGTAGTTTCTATTTATAAATGTTTGGGGGGAGAGCTTAGTTTGTACCAAGAAATAGGTAGCAGGCAGTATTAATAAAAAAATAGCAAAAAACGGTGAAGTGCGAGTCGGACTTGCCCACCGAGGAATCAGCACCAATTTTAAGATGATAGATCTATTGGAACTACAAGTACAACTTATAAAAGCTTACATACTTAAGTTTGCGGGAGCTTGCACTCATTTTTTGTATGACATGGATTAGAAATATAAGTTTCTTATATTTTCTATGAAAAACCTATAAATTTTCACTTTTCAGATATTTCCTTTACTTGTATTGTGAGATCTCACTTGGTGCCAAATTTTATAGTTATAGGTCCACGGGAAGTACTCATGTAGGTTTTGATTAGGCCGCGAATTTCATGCAAAATGCAGGAAAAACAATGCAAATGTCTTACCTTTTTATTGTGTTGGCTTAGAAGCTTGATTTTTTCTATGCTCCAAGGGCGTTATTTAATATTAAGGTACGGAACCCTTAAAAGCATAATCTACTTACTAGTAAAAAAAATATGTAAACATGAAAAGCAATCAGTAGTATAGTAATAAATCGTTCATCCTGTTCAGAAATAATATTCAAAGAACTCTTTCAATACTTGTCGATGTCGATACTTCAATTTTCTCTTTTGTTGTTTGTTATTCGGGAATTTAGTCCGGAAATTAAATGGAAAGATCTGGTACGACGACTTAATTTATACATCGACTAAAACTTTTAATACAAAATAATGAGATTGCGACCCATTTATTTGTATAGAAAAGGATTTTCGCGAAATAAATAACTTTTCAAATGAAAATCATTTTGTGATTTTTTCGAGAAATATATTTCGCTTTTATTTAACAGAGAAAAGTTATGCTTTTCAATTGAATAAAGTTTATGTTATTTTGCGTAACCCATTACGTTCATTATTACAACTTTAGCCATTACAAATACAAGGAATTCAATTATCAGCTGTCTATCTAACTTGGTTTATTGTTAATATTTTTTAGCTTCATGTTGTATTCCACACACAGCATGATAGGCAGAAGGCTAGTGTTAAGACACTCCCTTTTCTATTGTCAGCCGAATTCTTTGGTTTTGTGCGAATGGCGGAACTCAACGCCCCGCTGTACCTCGACACTAGAAAATATTAAATATTTCATTACCTTGGGTATCAAACCCACAACCTGTCGATTGCAAACACACGCTTGTATCCCTGCGCCTTGACTGGCCTCAAATTAATATTTTATATTTAAAATTGTCCAGTCATTCTGGCATCATTTCAACCATTCATTATGGTTCCTTCTAGGTACCTATACCTACTCCTATAGTCCTACATACAATACGTTATCTGGCCTCAAAGCTGAAAGATGTTACATTACAAGGATATTTTTGTACTATAAAATCGTTAACAGAGACATTACAGTGTGTTGTCATGCTTATCATCAATCACTGACCCTCGTAAGACAGTATGCGGGACCGAGCGGTCATCAACTATGAGACTACGATAAAAGTAGCTTTTTCTGCAAGTTGTGGATAAAAAATTCTTTAACATTACAATGCTTTGAATGAAAATGTTCTAGAAAATTACTTAGACATTTTGGCTACCAGGAACTGCTAAACGACAAGTAAAAATTACTTTATCAACAGAGAATATTTGTTTAAATTGTTTTTTTTTTAGTTTCATACTGTATCCCACACATAGCAGGGTAGGCAGAGGGAACTCAGTGTTATAACACTCCGCTAACCATATTCCGCCAAATTCTGGAGGCATTGTGTGTTGAGTGGCGGAGCTCAAGGCCGCGCCTTGTTCCCAGATCGACGAAATATTTCATTTTCTCGAGTGGGGATCGAACCCACAATGATTCAAAAAATCATAAATATTTGAAACTCATTACGCAAAATATTTGAAAAGAAATAAAACAGCAAACATTGAAAAAGTTATCAAACAAAAGATCCATTTTCTTATACACAAATGTAAATCAAACTTTGTGAAACGATCTTAAATAAAATGGCGACAACTTCGATGGGAAAGTTTTTAAAACAGGATTGTGAATGGCGGATATCACAAATCCTCACATTTTCAAATCGTTCATTATTATTATAAGAAAAAACTAACTTAAGGGAGTAGAAAGTGGTGGGAGATGTCCTACCTATTTCCTTGCATTTTTGGGAATTACATAACGGGATGCCTTAGAATTTAGTTTTTCACTCTTTACATTTCTATTCGGCTTTAAGTATAGTACTCATAGAATAAACCTTATATTCTAATAGTATTGTTATATGCTAAGCTCTTAACTATTTTTATTTGCAACAAAGTAAGCAAACTCTTAAATACAATACAAAACTTATATATTTTTAGAAGGAAACGCGCTAATGGTCAACGTGAAGCATGTTTTCCTCTTAGCTAACAATAAAGGACAATATGTGGAAAATAGGTCGCTCGCGGCTCTTGTAAAATTCAAGGGACACGTGTGAAAGGAATACTTATATAGTCTACTATGATTCTCTAGACTTTTATGACCCATTTTCCGCTGAATTTTGTAAGCGTGTTGCGGATCTCAACGCCGCTCTTTGCCTCGAAACCAGACCGAAAAAAAATGATAATAATAAATATTTACTTTCCTCGACTGTTAGAACTTGTCAAGTTTACAGTCACAACCCCTGCGCCACATCTGGTCTCCTATTTTTTTATTTTAAGGTTAAGACAGAAAGGATGTAGGGAAACTTCACTTCACTTGCCATTTTCTGCATGTTAAAGGAAAAATCTCAACGTCAAACTACGTGTTACGACACCGAATTTGTAACTATAATATATTACGTTTAAATACATTTATTCTCATAAAGACATTTATAAAACAGTTTCCATGACAGTACTCCAATATTTCATGCATATTTGTAAAATTCACTATGATTCATCGAGTAGATTCATTCAAAGAGTTTTTATTGCCAACTTATTTACGATACCTAATAATTTATTTCTTTCATACAAACGACAATGACAAAATAAAATAGATTTAGAACAACTAAAGATCTACAAACGAAACATGAATATCGGTTCTTGTATAGCCACTTAGATAGGGATTTGTACAAAACCCCCCATTATTAAATAAAATTTATTAAATCCATTAGCTTAAAACTTTAAGCTATTACCGACTTTATCGAAAGGAGCTTAGGAAGCTAGTTGAATTAGCTCGAAAATGTATTGAATAATGAATTTGGCCGCGTTCGTCCAACAAACAATCTCGATAAATACGCGATTGTTCTCAGAGACAATACACGATGCTGGTGATTATCTGTGCTTAACAGATGCGGAACAGGTTCACGCTGGCTTTTAAGCTGTAAATGGATAGTAAAAGCTTTTTACTTAAACAGTTGCTGATATTTAAATTTGTGTTAAATCTTTCTGTAGATTAAAAATTTTAATGAAGATGATGATTTATTTAAACCTAGTCGTGGCGTGACAGGTTGTGGATTCAATTTCCACTTGTCCTCCTCAATTTCCTTGCACTCGTAACGAGGCAAATGGCAGCGTTGAGTTCAAAATTCGGCAGGAAGTGGGGAACGGAGTGTCTTAACTCTAGGTTCCCTCTACCTACCCTGGTGTGTGCGGGATACAGCGATGAAGCTAAAGCTGGAACTACAATTTAATATTGTCACATATCGAATAATCGAATTACGAGATTAATGAAAATAACTGTTGCAGAAATTTCCCGTCAAATCGGTCAAGTGCGCCGAACCGAGTTTAATATAAACTTAATTTAATAGCACGCTTTCCTTCGGGTGGACAATTCTTTACGTTTCACTGATATTGATACTGTGCCAGAATATACGCAATTAAAATTGAAGATTATTATAAAGTTACTTTATGTTCATAAATTACCGTAATACATGATAGTTGGATAGGGTATGCCTTTAAAAACAATGATTGTGGGTTCAATTCTAACTCAGCCAATAAAATATTAAAACATACATATAAGAATTCCTCAATAAAAGTGGTATATAAATTCAATACATTACCACAAATAACAATTATTATATTTGAAAATATCTTAGGCAAATATTTATAAAGAAAGTTCAGTCGTTAAGGATAATTATACAAAATTTCCTTTTACAATTTGTAATTTCTTGATGACTTTAATGTTACAAATCAGCCCTTTAAAGCTAACTTTCTATTCATCTCGCCTAAACATCGATTAGTAGAAGTGGATAAATTGCAAAACTTTACCGACATTGAGTGTTGTTGAGAATAATTAAATATTAGGCTTAACTTATTTTTCTTAATTATGTTTATTTTTAGTAAATAAATACAAGTACTTACATAAATTGAATTTAATACGTAATTTATTATGTATTTTTTTAGCTTCACGCTGTATCCCATACATAGATAGGCAAAAGGAAGCTGGAAACCTAGTGTTAAGTCATTCCGTTCCCATTAAGACATTTCCGTTCCCTACTTGGTGCCGAATTTAGGAGGCACTCAACGCCGCGTATTACTTCGTTACCAGAGCAAAAAAATGAATTATTTTAAATGAATATCTATTATAATATTTTTCTTTTCCCGCATTGTTCCATTTAGCTACGCGAGCCTAGTGTCGAGGCTCTCTGTTCCTTATTTTCCTTTTGAATTTGGGACTTAACAAAGCAAGGAAGTAACAATAACGTAAGTAATTATAATAATTCCTCTGAGTGGCGTTGGAACCCACAAGTGATATTTACCGTCAGTCGTTATCCTACTGTGGCATGATGGTCTCAGATTTCCATGATATCATCTGTTGCCTGTACATTTAACTAATTAAAATTTTATCAGAAGCACTCAATTTATATTTAAATTTAAATGAAGAAGTGTTTTAAAATATGAGGGTAGATGACAATCTCCACTCTCTCAACTCATCGGTTATTATGTAAGCACACGCACCCTAAAAGCCTCCCCCTAAACTGTGTTTATATATTACACTATAATATAAAATAGATTTTTATTTACATTTAGATTTTTTTCTAAGAGTGATATTAATATATATTTTTTATTACGAGAGGTTTAATTATAAACTCGTATGTATAATGTTGTGTGGCGATTGAGACCCGAAATATTGTTTAGTTCTGAAGAAGATAAAATAAAAGCTTTTCCATATTGTTATATACGTACATATACATTTACATAAGTATATGTACACAATTAATATAGAAGTGATGACGACAGTTGTAAAAATTATATAAAGACTCAATCTTGAACCGATTTTAAGACTGGCTTAAATCGTGCTGTCAAAAATTTACATGAAATTTCAGTACTTATTTTAATATAATACTAAGTAGGTATATGAGCAGCTTTCCTCAAAATATATTAAATATAGGTTATAAGAAGTTTTCACGCAGCATCCATTATTCCTCAAGTGAGTACGTGTTAATAGTTACTTTGAAATATGTCTTCTATTAGGCAGTAGTGTACGACAATATTACAGCGAAAGTCACATGTGCGCTAGATTAACGAGATGAAACTGATTTTTGCACCCCATTTTATAGAAAAAGGGTCCCAGATGTAGAAGTACAAATATTATGATTTTGGATAGAAAACCTATAGGAGTCACGTAAAATTTTATACGAACGTAAACGTTTATGAGAGTACGAAGTATAATATTGAAACAATAAATTTTATTAATATTATATGTTTACTTTAATAACAGTATATATATTTTTTTACCTTCACATTATATCCCGCACACAGCAGGTTAGGCAGTTAAACCTAGGAAGTAAAAACGTTTTACCGTTAAATATTTTTTTAAGTAACGTGACCAAGTGCGGCGTTGAGTTCCGTCACATGCAATGTTTCCAGAATTCGGCAGAAACACAGTCTTAATTAGAACTGATTTAACAATAGGTTCCCATGGTACCTCTGCTTACGCTGGTGTGTGCGGGTATATCCCGCTAAGTATAAGCAAATAAGCTATAGCTTGAAAGTATAAAAATCAACATTTTAATTAAATATTTCACAAAATTATAACTATAATTTATGTTAGAAGTTAAAAGTTAAAAGTTTCTATATAGAAACTTTTTCATCAATCTAGAAAATTTTATAAACAAAAACACTCAAGATCTCTGCAATATAAGAAAAAAACAATCGGCTCAACTTTACAAGTAGTAAGCGTGCCAATAGATGAAGCCAAAATGCAAATAGTCTACATTTATATTGTGATAGTAAAATACGATCCAAGTCCATGTACATATACATACATACATGTTAATACTGAAGACGCATTCACAAGATTATATTATTACTAGTGGACCCGAACGCGGCTACGCCCACTTGAACTATACGAATATTTATTAAATATATTTATGAAATTATTTTCAGTTTTCAATAGAGAGATGCGTTAAGCAAGCTCATATTGGGTGACGTTTTCTAACAACAAACTTTGCAAGCCGTTGCTTAGCAACGGTCGCATAGCGACGGTCGTTATTAACATGGCCGAATAAATTGCATGTCAAATTAATAAGTATTTTAACAAATTAGTATATATTGAAAATATCACAAATATGAGAAAAAAAGTATCCTATGTTCATCCCGAGACTCTCAAGTATATGAGTATATGAGTATTTTATCACAAGAAAATTAGCGGTTTGGCCCTGATTGCGTAACAGACAGACAGACAGACAGAGTTACTTTCGAATTTATAATATAGGTATGGATAGTAAAATACGATCCAAGTCCATGTATGCATACATACTCATACATGTTAATACTGAAGATGCATTTACAAGATTACACTATTATAATTAAAGCAGTTATACTTAAAACAAACAATATACAATAGAAACTAACTTTCAATAACTGACGTGCCTACATTCGATTTTACTCTTTTTCTTACTCGAATGAACTGCAAACATATTTAGTTCAACTAAAATTGCGATTTCAGCGATGTTACATGAATTTGAAAAGCAATCTCTCTACTACATGCTTGTAGTGAGAGATACGTCTAGTATTCATTTGCAGTGGGAATGCAAGAGGTTTTCTGCTTGAATTTAGTTCTAGTAGTACGAGTATGTTAAATTTCGTTTCGATCATGTTATTTATATATCGAAGATTTTATATATTTAAATAAAGTTATTGTATGTTTATATATTTTGTTTTTAATATAAAATTTGTATCGATAGGCAATTGAAAATTTAAATAATATCTGTATTTTTCTTATGGGAAACACATAAGAAAAATACAATATATATCTGTGTATAGGCGATATACAGCAGGAGTTTTAACACTGCACATACTCGTATTGTAATAAAACATCTTTTTCTTTATTTGTTCACGCTTCACGCTGTATCCCGCACACAGCAGAGTAGGCAAAGGAAACCTAGTGTTAAGACACTCCGTTCCCAATTTTCAGGATCACAACACTGCGCTTCACCTCGACACTAGCAACCAGATAAATTCGTAATTTCATTTCTACTAGTGGATATCGAACCTACAACCAGGTGCATTTAGAGTTACACTCTGTGCCCCTACGCCACGATTGGCCTTTCGATATTTATTATAGGTACATATATTAAGATTATTAAGATGTCCGTAGTATGTAAATCGCATCTAAAGTATATATTAATATATGTGAGAGCGAAGGTAGCTAATTAATAATGCTTGCGTCGTTTACGATACAAACCAGACCAGTCTAATTACAGACCATCTAGCCTTGATTGACGTTCCATTAAATTAATGATGGGACGATTTATGTTTATGATATTAAGTCGTTTAAGCCACTTTATCATATTTGAAGTTAAATTTTATAAGTATTGGTCGTTAGGCATAAAAACAGGACGAGTAGGGTATTATACATAATTAATTGTTACAGAAATATAGATTTAGGTATTATAAATATCATACTATAATATAGTTAAAAATTATGCTGTATTTTTAACTTAACGTAACTTAACTCTGTATCTCTGGCGGGGTAGTCAAAGAGAAGGGAGCGCCAAACGCTACGGTCTTTATATACCTCTTTTACCTCGTCCACTATCATTAACCTTCATATATGGTGTAATTTTAATGATAATTAGAAAAACAATACAATTAATTAACAATATACCAAGTAATTTAAATAAATAGTTTCAGTAAGCCCATATTGAAATTGGTTCATTGTAGTAAGATCGATCAACTAGTTCAGCAACAAAGGAGTAGTCGCGTAAACTGCCCACTCCGACCCTAACGAGACCCATTGAGGGCAAACAATAGATGGATCTTGATGGAATCTCGACTGGGCGCTTAATATCAGGTAAACGGTTTGCCCATCGAGCCGTGGCTTTCAATAAATACCTTTGTGTGTATTTACAATCTAGAATTTCCTTTTTTTTGTGTCGTTAATTCGATTTACTTTCTTTTCGTTCTTATAAATGATGTTTTTTTTAGAATTTTCTTTTAATTTTTTTTATTTATTTCTTATCTTTGGGTTCATTGAATATATACAGTAGATTTTTAATCTATAGAGTGAGAGTGTAAGAGCAGAATTGGTTTTCCATAATAAATTCAAATCGTGCTGAAGATGGATATTATAATATGCAAAAGAATAATCTATTCATGAATCTTTTGCATACCTAATAACTTTTGTCTGGCAGAAAAGATGCAGATATATAAAGAAAATTAACTCTACTTACTGCAGTATGAGATAAATATTTCAAAATACAACTTATGTAAAAAGATAACTGTTTTTTAGGTTCACGCTGCATGTCGCATGTTGAAGGCAGATGGTATTTCCATTGCTTCGCTGTGGTGTCGAGGCAAAGAGCGGCGTTGAGTTCCGCCACTCAATACGCAATGCCTCCAGAATTCGGTAGAAACTGGGGAACGCAGTGTCTTAACACTAGGTTCCCTCTGCTTACCCTGCTGTTTGATTTGTATAATATATATATCTATATATAATATAGATATCTGACAGAATCCGATTTGCCCCGTACCTGCGAAATTCTACCCAGCGTTGGTATTCCTTTGTGAAGGCTGGAGTTCTGACATAATATTATTAAGGTTATTCAATATCATCAATGACTGGATGGAGTCTGCTTTGTAGCTGCATAATAACGTCTGGATCGAGTCTAGACGTCATGTTAGATTTTGTATTCGAAGCTATATTTAGATTAAGGGGATAGGATTTCCTTATTTAAATTTTCTTTAGGTTTCACGTTCTAAGTGAGGGACTGGGCTGGGTAGGCAGAGGAATCGTGGGAACCTAGTGTCCGTTCCCGGTAAGACACTTCCGTTTGCCATTTTTCGTCGAGTTATGTGTATGTTGAGTGGCGGAACTCGACTTGCCTCGTTACCAGAACGTAGAAAAGAAAATATTAAATATGTCATTCCCCTGAGTGGTGGTAATCGAACCCACTATCAATTATCATCATGTTTACAGTCGTGGTGACGGCTTTAAGTATCAATGTAGATTATAAAGCACATATTATTGCCTTTTATATATCTTAGTTCTAATTCTAATGAATATTTAAAACCATTCATTAAAATATTTATTATATTTCTAAATTTACTAAAAAAAGATATAATTTTATTTTCCCATACTTCCTGTTTCCTTATATCATTTAAATAAAAACTAGACTCAACTACTTTCGGTTTGATTGCTTTAGCTTGATATATTATATAGATAATATCAACTTATCCCAAAAATCTCCGGAAAGAGGAATCACAGCCATAAAAACCTTATGGCCAAAGAATCCCCTGTTAGTAAAAGCCTAGGGGAGGTCCCTCGGGTACATTCTATATTAAAAGAGGGTTCCGTACTTATTAAAAGTAAAAGTGCAGCGGTGCGGCACGGCCTTTTACACGTTAAGGCTACAAAATGTCCCCTTTTGGCTGTAAATATTTGAGATTTAACATTTCTATAGATGTTAGTAAGTAGGTATATGCAAATCTTTGGCATAGAAATCTTAATTAAATCTTAATGAGTTATTTTAGGGATTCTGTTTTGGTTTTGTACACTTATGACCCTCAAATTCGTGACAAACATATACTCGTACCTGTATATTTATATTGTTGGAATAAAGTTAACAAGCATAGAAATATACTTGACACCTCCTTCAAATTAATGATTTAGCTTTCAAGTTACAATTTATTTTTTTCAGGGAACTAAATGTTGCTTAATGTGCTTATAGTTTATTGGATAGAGTGCCAAACTGCTAGTATTTTTAGATTAGGGGTTCATTTCCCATATCAGATTTCACTTGACAGATTTCACGAATTATTGTTATATATTTCTATCATAAAATTGTCAATCGGAATTTATTTAAAGTACTTGACTGGTTATCTAAAACATGTACATGTCAGTTTACGAAAAAATATGATTTCTGTTCTTGAGCGGGGTTGCTCTCCTATGACTATTTTCTCTAAATTAGATCTGCGTTTATACAAATACTTGTGGAATACATTACTCTTTTAAAAGATTAATTCCAAAAAAAAGTAATTTTCGGCTGATGTCATTATTTTGTTATCCCTCCTATCGTAATAAACCAAGTAATTACGTTTTTTTTTGAGTTTAAAAGAAAGAAAGGTAAACCGTTGAACTCCAACCAATTTGTTAACGCTCCGTTTTAAATGAATTATTCAAGGCACTGTAAAACGCAGGGGGAGTTTATGAGACAGTTGTCTGTCAAACTGCCAATAAAGTGCCCCTTATGCTTATTAAAGTTAAATGAAATGAAATGAAATTTTAATCACAAAGCTGTAAATCTATCATTATAATTAAATGAGTTAAAAAGGTATATTTGTATTAGGTATATATTTAAAATATTTTGGCAGAACATGTCACTTTTACCTTTGAGTTACTGCTTTTGTTTCCTTATTGAAACAGGTTAAATAGAATATGGAAAAAACTCCTTATTAAGTGTTTCTAAGCTAGTTAAAATGGTGAATAAAATTTGATCAATCGTTCTCTGATTTTTCGGACAAAAAAGTTATTTTCGCAATGCATTTTTTAAAATTTAGCTTGATGCTAAATATTAATCTCCAATAAGCTACAAAAGTATCATAAAAAAAATTCTTTCGTAATTTTTATAATATTTTAAAATAAAATAAGATGCATATGTAAAAATACACCACAAAAATATTTCATTCCAACTTAGTAATGAAAGTTCAGTACAGTCTCAATTTAGAAACTCGTGTGTGAAGTTGCAATTCGAAACTTACGACGCGACGCCTCACGACAGACGAGAGTTCGAGGTAGTTATGCTTATTTTCTCACTAGTTTTTTTTTTTTTTTTTTTAATTAATAAAATAATCTTTTGTAGGTATAATTTCCCTTTACATTTCTGCTCGAAAAACCAATTATGCCCAAAATTGTTTTATATTAAGATCTTGTAGGGCATACAATAATTGCTTTAGTGATATTGACATTTTTCATAGTAGTTTGATGCAGTTTTCATGTAAGATCATCGACAATATTCAAAATTCTGTAAATCCTAACCTTTCATTCGTAAAAAAATCTTTGGTTTTTTTTTTTTCTCTTTAGACCGTAATTTAATTTTTAATTGTTAATTAGCAACATATTCACTCCATGTTTTATGTATAAGTGGAAACTTTATTGGCAGTTGGAATATGGATATGTATTATTCTAAAAAGTACTGTAAAATGCTGTTTGTTTCCCAACTTAAAATAAATAAATAAAAAAAAAATAAAATAATAAATGGTAATATTTTTTATTTTTTAGGTATTAACAAACAAAAAAACAAGAATATCGACAATATTTTTTTTACAATCATATCTCGGCGTTGTGAATAGATCTATTCATATCAATGAAAATAATAAAAAAATACACTATTCTCTGCTTACTTCGATATAGGAAAAAAAAATTCAATACATTAATAAAGTACACCAACATTGAGTTCAACTAGAAATAACACACAAAAGAACCGATCGTCAATCTGTAGAGGAATAAATCGAGTGACATCATTATTTTTGTACATTTCTAGCAAACGAAGAAAATCCAATTTAAAAGAATCACGAGAAAAACAACAAAAAATAAACCAATCACGTATAATATGTTGATATATACTTTATATGAAATATTTCCTTTACTTAGTTTGTTAGTATAGGCCGTCCTCGTAGCGCAGGGGCACAGTATGTTAACTGTGAACGTGATGTTTGTGGGTTCGATTCCCACTTTAGTTAATGAATGATTTTTATTTCATTGCTTTGATAACAAGACAGACGGAAACGAAGCCTGAAAGTAACAGAGGGAACGGAGTATTTTCCCTCCACCTATTCCTCATCCCTCTACCTACTCCGCTGTACGCTATAGCGTAAAGCTAAAACAAATAAGAAAGTTCATTTTTTTCACATTGAATGTTATGTCTTCATTGTTTTTAAGCTAAAGCCATTAAATGTTAATTATTTTATTATAATATAGAGGTTCCTCTTCTTTGCCGTGTTCTTTATTGCTGAAGTTGGTGCTCGCTCTTAGATTTAGTTATTTATTTTTTATTTCGAGACATTTGCGTGTTATGTGGCGAGACTGAACACCGAGAATTGTTTACCAGAGCGGGGAACGAAAATATTTATTATATTAAACTAATATCAGCAATATTTAAATATGAAAATAAAACACCAACTATACAAGTAGATACAAAAACAAATATTCCAATACACGTATGCCTAAAAAAGGAATAACGCAAAAAAAAATAGGATCAACTGAATAATTTAGCGAGTTGGCAAAGTAAAAGCACTCCGCTCGTTCAGGGTTAGCGTCTGTCAGTCCGGCTGTCACTTATGTATGACAGCCTGTACTAGTTTTGTTTCAATGAGTTTGTTAGTATGTTAATGTTTTTTCTTTATTTTTACGTTAAAATAAGTTATAAGGTTGTTTTAAAATAATGAGATTTTTAGATAGGCAGAGGCGAGCTGGGTACCAAGTATTACTTCACTTCCGTTCCGCACTCAGCAGAATTCTGGAGGCATTACGTATTCAGTGGCAGAACTCACTTTTCCAAAAGAGTAAAATAATTCCAGGTGAGAAATTAATTATTAATTTATTCGTCTTTAAACTTTCGTAATAAATGATGAGAAAAATGATTGCAAATTTATACATAGAATAACTTCTTTTGATTGTGTAAAAAGAAAAAATAAAAGAAATAAAGTGTACATTATATGCCAAGGGGTGTGTAATGACATAAGTTTCACACGTTATGCACGTTACTTGGGGAACTGTCTTAGCGTTAGCAAAACTTTAGTGTATCAGAGGGTGATTTCGTTAACGATAATATTTACATATACTATATATACAATATACATACAATAATTTTACATATTTATATAAGAAAAAAATATATTTATATATACATTTTTCACTATCCCGCATATAACAGGCTAGGGATAGTGTTACGACACTTCTTTCCCCGCTTTCTGGCGAATTCTCGAGGGATTCCGTGTTGAGTGGCGGAGCTTCATGCCGCGCTTTGCCTTTTTATCAGGCCGGGAAAATGAAAATGTTAAATATTTCATCCCTCCGGCTGCATATCGAACCTACAACTGTCACGTTTACCGTCGCAATGCGAGCAGTTGGAGTATCTTAACACTAGGTTCATCTATAAAAAAAGTTGCTTGATATTCAAGGTCGATTTTAACAAAAACAATCCCAAACTAGACTACAACGCTTCATAATTGTCAGTTAAAAAGTAAATTAAAATAATTGCATATTCCAAAAAATGTTCCTGAATTAAAAAAATATTTAGATTCACAGTTAATTAACTAACCAAATCGTTTATACTTTTATCATCACGAACAGTTTTCCGCAATAAATCATAGGACAGACAACCAAGTGGCTGTTTTTGCCTCCCCCATTCCTGTCACCGGCAGATGAGGTCTCAGCGAATAGCTAGACAAATGATGGACAAGACAAATTGCTTTAAATGGTAAAATATGGGCACCCCTTTATTTTGCACTCTATTGACTAACCCTCTGTTGCCCTTTCGCTTATCCCTACAGTTTTATGCATATTAGATACTTGTTTGGCAGTTGCGTGAAAGAAAACATAAATTATTTATATAAAACTTTAGGGTTTATTTTTATAAATAAACTAGCGGACGCGCGCAGCTTCGCTTGCTTATTGCTTAGGGATGAATTAAAATAAACCACGAAACTTATGTTCAAAGAAATATTTTTAAGAGTCTAAATTTCAAATTTTATAAAAATCGGTGGCGATTTAAAGATTTTTCCATACAAACTTTCAACCCCTTATTTGCACCCTTAGGAGTGAATTCTAGAAAACGTTCAATTAAATACTTTTAAGAGTCTGAATTTCAAATTTTATAAAAATTGGTGCCGATTTAAAAAAAAATCTATACAAACTTTCAACCCCTTATTTGCACCCTTAGAGGGATAATTCTGGAAAACGATGAAACATGTGTTCAATTAAATACTTTTAAAAATCTAAATTTCAAATTTCATAAAAATCGGTGCCGATTTAATTTTTTTTCAATACTAACTTTGAACCCCTATTTCACCCCTTTAGGGTAAAAATTTTTCAAAATCCCTTCTTAGTGGATGTCCAGATTACGAAAGTAAATATCTGTCCAAATTTCACGTTCCTACGCACAGCGGTTACGGCTGTGCGTGCGTCTTACCTCAGTCAGTGAGGACAAGTCCTTTTATATATATAGACTAACGGACGCGCGCAGCTTCGCCTCCTTATTTGTACCCTTAGGGGTGAATTATAATAAACCATAAAACACGTGTTCAATTAAATATTTGTAAGAGTCTAAATTTCCAATTTTATAAAAATCGGTGGCGATTTAAAGATTTTCCATACAAACTCTCATCCCCATATTTGCACCCTTAGGGGAAGAATTCTAGAAAACCATGAAACATGTATTCAATTAAATACTTTTAAGAGTCTGAATTACAAATTTTATAAAAATTGATGCCGATTTTTAAAAAAATCTATACAAACTTTCAACCCCTTATTTGCACCCTTAGGGGGATAATTCCAGAAAATGATGAAACACGTGTTCAATTAAATACTTTTAAAAATCTAAATTTGAAATTTTATTAAAATCGGTGCCGATTTAAAAATTTTCCCATACAAACTTACAACCCCTATTTTACCCCTTTAGGGTTAAAATTTTTCAAAATCCCTTCTTAGTGGATGTCTAGATTACAAAAGTAAACATCTGTCCAAATTTCACGTTTCTACGCACAGCGGTTACGGCTGTGCGTGCGTCTTACCTCAGTCAGTGAGGACAAGTCCTTTTATATATATAGATTGTCAAATACCTTTCGATAAATATATCAAAAAGGAAATTAATTATTTTGTATTAAAAACACATAAAATCACAAATTTTAGAGGAAGCAATAAAATAATTTGTAAAGAATAATTTATGCTATAAAGAAGACGAGGATTTATTAATAACGATATTGTGCTTTTGACGTCTAAGCTTATCAGTTGGTCATTAATATTAATCTCTTTGTCTCTATTATGTCAAGCTCAGAAAAGCCTTACTTGAGTGACCAAGCTGCTATAAGAATGTTCATGATAACAATTTTTTAATAAGCTTCACGCTGTATCCCGCATACAGCAGGGTAAGCAGAGAGAACGTAGTGTTAAGACACTTAGTTCCCCAATTTCTGTCGAAGTCTGGAAGCATTGCATGTTGAATGGCGGAACTCAACGACACGCTTTGTCCCGAATGAAAGTATAGATTAAATAAATATTTAATTTCCTTGAGTGGGGATCGAATCTACAATCAGTTGAGTTTATAGTCACACACTTGTGCCTAGGCTACGCTACGACTGGCCTGAATTATTAAATCTGATATTTTTTTTTTCAATATATTTTGAAAATATTATAATAATATTCCTTTTCCTATCGCATAATCTAGAAAGGCGTTAAAGCTCATTTTCGCAAACGGCAGCTTTCAGCAATATTACTTGGTTAAATTTAACTTTAGATCTTAAAATCGAATAGGTCCATTGGTTTGGAATGGATTTCTCTATTATCCGAATATTCCACAGCGTAGGTGTGATATTCGAAATTCCTACTTAGCAAAGTAACTGTTATATAAAAACTAATCGTGTTTTATTTATTTTTGTATAATAATAATTTTAACTTTTTCCTTAGTCCATATATTAAAAGATGAAATACAAACTTTAGATTTAATTTTATATTAATTGTGCGTACAAAAAAGTATTAAATTTCGCATTTTTCAAAAGTTCATTTTATAAAGTAGTACTTAAAGTCAATATAGTTTGTTTTATATTAATAAAATAATATTATTACTACTTCTACGCACTAACATATTATGCTTGACAATATATACTTTTGTAATAGAGAAGGCACTTATTACTAGTCAACAAGTTCTCTAGTTAATACAGAAACTTCTGTAAAGCTATCAATGCTTACAGACATATAAGTATAATTTCAATGTTAATTATATTTTTTTAGCTTTGTGCTGTATTCCTCACATAGTATAGATTATGCAGCGGGAACCTGGGAACCTAGTGAGCAATTCCCGCGCAATTCTTAAAGCACGGTGTGTTGAAAAGCGAAATTCAACGCGACACTTTGCCTCGTTACCAGCAAAGAATAGAAAATATTAAATATCTCATTCCCCTAAGTGCGAATTGAATTTACAACCATCAGCCTTATAAATGTTAATTCATAACTCCTAAACAAGTTAGAAATTACGTAATAACATGAAAATCTCTTACCTTGTCCCAGTTACTCCATGAAGGCATGAAGTCATCCTTACGTACACTAATGGCCTAGGTCAATGGTTCACTGGCACAGTGCGTATTCCTTCACATCGCTTTTCATAGCGACTCGTGCGTTAACGCCGCAGGGAAATATGGGAAATGGAATCATAGTTTTCTACTTAAATCTAGTTCAATGCGGAAAATATTTTAAAATCGTGTCTTTTTTTTTACATATCGTTTATATGATATTGTTAAAGTATTTTTTTTATAGTGGAAATTGTAAATATTAAGTAATACATATTTTTCACAAAAGCAATAAGAGCGAATACAACGCTTAATATTTTTAGATAATAATCGTAAAAAAATATAGAAACCGCATGTCTAAATAACTCCTTAGATTTCTGATAAAGTAACACATTATAATACTTAGATATAGAGGCCAGTCATGGCGCAAAGGCACAAAGTACGACTGTAAACACCACTGGTTATGGGTTCGATTCCCACTCGAGGAAATGAAATATTTATTTAATTTCGCACTGGTGTCAAAAACGGAGTGTCTGAACACTAAGTTTCCTCTGCCTACTCTTCTGTGTGCGGGCATACAGCGTGAAACTGATTGAGTGATTGATTAAAATACTTGCGGAAGCAACAATTTTCAGTAAAATATATATTGGATGTGCGTGAAACCTTTATAACAAAAAAATAGCGACTCAAAAGCTTGCACAAAAGTTATTCTATATTGAGGTTAAAACCAATTTAGCTTTCCAATAGACGAAAATAAAAAAGCAATTTGCAACAGTTAGTTATCTGTGAACTTTATTCGCAGTTTTCCTTGTCATAGGAATGGGGGATTAGAATTTAAAATAATATTTATAATTTCGATATTCTTCAACTATACATATATTTGATCAAATCTGGTAGTGTCGTATATATATTTGAATAGCTTCAGCTACCCTGCTAGTTATATCTAATTTTTTTAACAGCCCACTATTTACCGTATAAAGTAGAGTAGAGAGAACCGGGTAGTTTTACGAACTCTTCAGTGGTAAGACTCCGTTGTTTTTTTACTTCCTTGTTTAAGTTAAGGAAATCAACGCCTAATCTCTAAATTTGTAGGGAATAAAAAAATTGATGCCTAAATAGATAATAAAAAATATATATTATAGCGTACTCTATAATAGGTTAATAAAATAAATAAATCAGCTTCACGCTGTATCCCGCACACAGCAGGGTAGGCAGAGGGAACTTAGTGCTAAATACTCTTTTCCCCACTTTCTGCCGGCTTCTGGAGGTATTGCGTGTTGAGTGGCAGAACTTAATGCTGCGATTTGCCTCGGTACCAGAGCGAAGAAATCGAAATATAAACGTAAATAAATATTTCAATAAATATTTCGTAATAAAGTTTGTAGTAGGTTAATCTTTTGCAATATATTAAAACGAATAAAGCAACGGAATAATCTAAAAAGTTGTACACTAATAACAATAAGGAATTTATTGAATATATCGTCTTTATGTTACTTGTTATTCAGTTGTTTTATTTAATGGCCAGATTTTGTATGGTATCTAAGCATTACGAACCTAATAAAACTTTTGGCTAGACGCAAGGTTTGGATAAATTTTTATGTATTAGAAATGACGCTAGGATGTCGTTAAATGAATATTACAATAATATTTTTTAGTTTTAAAAATGTGTACCTTTTCAGTAATTAATGTTTTTATTTTCAGAATAAAATTTTAATTAGTATCACAAAGATTAAGATGTAGATTATGACATTGAAATTAGAAAAAATAAATAAAAATTGTATTCAAATTTTAATATACCTTAATAATTTAGTTAGACGTACAACCTCAAAAGATAGATTATTTTCACCCCTATATCTCGCATTTGTTAAATGCGTTAGTAGAAACCGGTCAACGGGTTGACCAAAGAAAATAAGTATAATATAAAAAATAAGTATAACAAACGAAATGTCTATTATATT
The DNA here is from genome assembly GCA_016802625.1 of Heliconius numata. Classification (NCBI taxonomy): domain Eukaryota; kingdom Metazoa; phylum Arthropoda; class Insecta; order Lepidoptera; family Nymphalidae; genus Heliconius; species Heliconius numata. Next base: position 271,565 of record JAEBDU010000115.1, read on the forward strand.
CCTAAAAAGTTATTCTTCAATTCTACACATATGTACCTATGTAGGCTTAGTATGTAGATCTAGAACACCGCGTTTGCACTTTCACAGAGGGAGTCCTCACCTCTTTACGCTTTGACTTTGTGATAATTCTGTAGAGCTTCTTTGTTGCTTAAGTATAGAGGGTTTTTAAGTTTAAGGGTTGAAAAAAAGGGGAAGGTTACATTCGTTACAGTAACCTAAAGCTTTTTCCACAAATATGTATTTTGAAATTAATAACATATTTACGATTATAATTAAATTTAATACTTAATTTAAAAAAGAAACTAGTCTTTAGATTGGTTTGTTCATCTTTCCTATCAGAATAGCCAGAAATAACCCAGTGTTAAGACACTCCATTCTCCACTTTCTGTCTAATCATAAAGACGTTGCCTGCTTGGATGGCCAAATTCAGCGCCGCGATTTATTACGTCGAGTTGAAATCAAACCCACAACCGCTGCGGTTACAGTCAAATGCTGTGCCGCGTGTGTGTGAAAATTTATAGTAAGGTATATAAAATAGATACATTGATTTGAAAATATATATTTCGACAAAATTTAAAGCCTCTAATTTGGTCTGTTGAATTGCATTAACAAACATTAATTGAAAATTAATTTCGAAATTCTCTCGCAATCTACACATATATAGAGCAGCACGTGTTTATTCACATACTTAAGTATATAAATTAAATCTAAATATTACTAAAGGCAAAAGAAGCATGCAGAGACCGTTAAAGAAAATAATATATCGTCTGTTTTTAAAATATCCAATCAGCTTCACGCAGTATCCTGCACACAGCAGGGTAGGCAAAAGGAACCTAGTGCTAAGAAGTGTCTTAACACTAGGCTCCTACTGCCTACGGAGTGCCGTTTCTTACTTTCTGCCGAATTCTGGAGGCTTTGCGTGTTGAGTGGCGGAACTCAACTCCGCTCTTTGCCTTAACACCAGAGCGGAGAAATGAAAATATAAACGTAAATAAATATTTTAGCCTGAACATATAAGAAACTCATGACCTGTATTTAAATGGGGGCACTTTCATGACACCAATCGCAAGTTGGTATTTAGGTTAATTCAAAAGCTGAACTAGTCTGAATTTTAATTAAATATCTTCATAATATTATTCTGTGATGATATTTCATAACATTTAGAATACGAGAAATTATTTTTTACGTTATATAGGAAAATCGTCATTGACATTTACGAAATGACAAATCACTCCATTCTTTACTTGACTGACAACAGACGCAACTAATTGTAAAAGATTGTATACTTAAAATTTTTCACATTCTGCATGTATGCTGCATGCAGCAAATAGGCAAAGGGAGCCTAGTGTCAGGAGACTTTGCTCCCCACTTTTCGCTGAAATCTGGAAGCATTGCGGGTTGAGTTGAAGAACCAAAAAATATTTAACTAATTGACAATTTAGATATTTAAAACTTATTTCCATCAAATTTGTTGACCAAATTTCCTTCTAATCTTCCAAAAAACAACTTACACCAGAAACTGAACTTTCACTAACACTAAATTAATGTTTGTAATTTAATAAAAAAGGAAGAAAGTAAACCAAAGTAATTAGTATAATTCAGTGTCCAGTTTAATTATCGTCCATGTTTATTTTCACATTAGGGTAATGGTGGCCGCGTGCCTTCAGAATAAATTGCGTGTAACCCAAGCTCGCTCGCTGACCACCTATTTGTAAAGACATAAATACATGAAAATATTGGTTTTCTGGTGGTCTATTGCTGTAAGATTTAAATTATACATGTGTATAGGTATATATTATTAGACATTATATTAATATACTTTATTAGATTATTACGTGGCATTTTTTATTTAGGCCTTAATGAGACGTATTTGAGCTCCAACAAGCAATGCCTTCGGCGGAAAATGAGGAATTGAATATCTTAACAGGTTTTCTCTGCCTACACTGCTGCGGCGCAGAATACAAAGTGAAGCAAGGTTATTTTTCATTAATCAAAAAATATTTAAAACCGTAGACTACATACTTAAATATTATATTTTTTTGAAGGTATGAACTTCATAATGTTTTATTAAAATCAATCTGATATTATAAAGATTTAATTTAAAAAAAAAACAATGTTTACAATTATTAATTTATTTTCCAAATTAATTTCCAACCAAAATTTTAAAAAACTAGAAGAAACCCAGTCGCCATAAACTAACTAGCTTAACAAATAAGCTTTTGTTTACGACGTGACGTCTACGGTTCTGCACAAGTCAATGATAATCCCGCTAATGGCAGCCTCCGCTATTCACGTCAGTAGCGTGACAAGTTTTGTTGTTGTGACTTACTAACATGTTAGGAAATCATAGTCTTTTGATTTATTACTTTTCCCGATTGTGTTAAATGCATGCTTTGTTGGTTATTTTGTTAGTACAAAAGTTCTAGATTGGTTAATGGTTGTTATTTGCATTAGAATTTAGTTGTAAGAAGCGTATAAAAATTTGTATTTGTTCGTAGAACAAGTACGTATGGTGTAAATTAGTGGTCAGAGTGGTTGGCTACCTTGAAAAAAATAATAAGTTTATAAAAGATTAGAATTATATAGTTTATATTAATCGTAATAAGAAAAAATATCTTTCAAAATAGTTATATTATCTAGTTACTTTTTCGGAATCTAATTATTAACAATAATTATAATAAAACAAATAGCCTTTCAGGTTGAGGCGATCCATCATCTATGTCCGCTTTTAATGAGATACGTTTTACGTGATTGATGAAATACATCGAGTTTCACTTTGTTTAAGCTCGTGAAAATGTCGCCGCCACAATGCCGCAAATTAAAGGACAGGTAGAAAGAATCTAGTGTTAAAACACTACGTTCTCTCTTTCCGGTCCTAGTTTTCAAATAGTTTATGTTTCTTTTTTAGACGCCGTTTTTACCAGAGACGTTACAGAACAGACATTCCCTAGTACGAGATTCGAACCTAAAGCTATGTGTGTAGGTTATTAATACAGTTTATAAATCTGTGGGAAATTCATTTATATTAAATTTTTCAAATAAGTATTAAAATAATACAAATTTAAGTTAAAACAGCGCGTTTAGAGTCTTTGAATACGGAATTATTCTGTAGCATTTTATAATGACGCGGCCTCGTAAAGGAAATGGGTAAATTATACTGGGAAATTTTGACAAGTGTTTTGGCTGAAATGTGGCATGAAGACCGCCCGGTGTCGGAAACTCTACATTAGCCCCGAATGTTACGTGAGATACGATTTTATTATACACTCGAATTAACGTATCAAAACTACAATGATAATAGTTTTTTTGCTTTACGCACATCGAAGTGTAGGCAGAGGGAACCTGAGAACCTAGTGTTAAGTTAGTGGTGATACTCAAGGAGATGAAATATTTACTTAAGTTTATATTTCCATTTCTTCGCTCTAGTATCGCGGCGTTGAGGTCTGCCACTCAACACGCAATGCCTCCAGAATTCCGCAGAAAGTGGGGAACGGTGTGTCTTAACACTAGGTTCCCCCTACCTACCCTGCTGTGTGCGAGATACAGCGTAAAGCTGATTTTTAAAAAGTTAATTTCCATTAAAAACATCACAAACAACGTGCAAAATCAAACAACGCACTAACGGAATAAACACTTAATTACTACAGAGTGTATAGAGCGGCACTGCATGTGATTAACTATAGATTTGACACGTAGTCCTCGCTGGTTCCACTTCTACACCCATTCGGGTTCCAATACTGACGATGTGACCTAATTAGCAGCCTGAATGGCGCGACCCTTGTTCGTTAAATACTCGAGGGTTTTGTATTGAACTGATTTATGTGAATTGTTTTAAATATATTTATATGTTTAATAGCGAACCCGAACGCGGCTACGCCCGCTTGAACTATACGAATATTTATTAAATATATTTATGAAATTATTTTCAGTTTTCAATAGTGAGATGCTTTAAGCAAGCTCATTTTGGGTGACGTTTTCTAACAACAAACTTTGCAAGAATATGGCGGAATAAATTGCATGTCAAATTAATAAGTATTCTAATATATTGGTATATATCAAAAATATTACAAATATGAGAAAAAAAATATCCTATGTTCATCCCGAGACCCTCAAGTATCTCTATATGAGTATTATATCACAATTAAATTAGCGGTTTGGCCCTGATTGCGTAAAAGATAGACAGACATACAGACAGACAGAGTTACTTTCGAATTTATAATATAGGTATGGATGGATAATATATCTTTAAATAAGCAAAATCTGAAGAAAGGAGTGACTTATGTTTTTAAAATACAAGCGCAAAATAAGGCCAATAATAAATATGTTTTCAAATATTTTTCACTATTTTGATTCGAATAGTAGAAATTGATTCCTCCAATTTTCGGCAGAATAATGGAACTTAATCCAGCCCTTTTTCTAATAGAGCGGGGAAATAAACTTAATATTTTTTTTTTGTGTGGGAATCGAATCCACAACCAATGAGTTTGCAGCCCACGCCGTCCCATTGCACCACAGCGGAATGTACATATGTACGAGTATGTTATATAAGATACAAAAGAAAAAGTAATTTCAACATTGTTAACTAATATTTGTTTTTTTTTTATATAAAGCAAACGTTAAAAAATACTGAGTTTTGTATATCTATCTACTATCTATACATGTAGGATATATGTGAAAATATAAACAATATTTTTTTCTGGAAATAGAATTAATTATTTCGATAACTAGGTTATTATTTTAAATAATCGGAAATATCAAAATATCAATCGCGTATGGGAAATGTAAATGCGAAATGCAGGCAAAGACGCGGCGAGAACACTAGTAGGATAATAAAAATATATATTATATAGGTTGCATTCACCCGAGTCCCTTAATTCATATTTCAATACTTTTTATATAAAGGGCATAAATGTCAAAAGTTACTTTGAAAATGATGAGCGGAAGTCGCGTCACGAAGAGTCGCGAAGAAATTTAAAAATTTATTTTTCAGCATTCTCTTAGCTTTTATTGTAAAACTAGCGGACCCGGCGAACTTCGTACCGCCTAACAATCATTCTTTATTTATTGTTTTTTAATACTTATTCTGCTATTCGGGACACCGGGGCGAGTATATAATAATAATAATACTTTATTGCACTAAAAAACTAAGAAACAATACAGTAACAATATTTACAAAAAAAAACAATAAAAAAGTGCAATGGCGGGCCTTATCATTAAAAGCGCTTTCCTACATGCAACCATTTAAAAGAACTTATAATAAATATGATTTTATTAAATATAAATAAGTTATTAACATATAAACATACATACACTGATAAAAATGACATGCTGGAGGATTCTAGCATTCATTGCTATGCAGATGATAGCACGGTGGACGCTGTTTACTCCGGCCGCGCAAGTCTTTCTCGGGAAAACGCTGAGCAGTGCCGAAATAAACTTGTGTCTTCTGTCTGGGATGCCTCACATCCCTCGAGAATGTCTCCTCATGGGGTAAAAGAACTTGGTTTAATGTTTCGCGATAACCAGTTTCTTCGAGGCCAACTTGGCCTTGATCATCAATAGAGCGAGACGGTACTTCACGCCAAAACACCGATTGGCCCCATATAGGGCCCAGGTTCGGCCTCATATGGAGTACTGTTCTCTTCTCTGGGCTGGTGCACCCCAGTATCAGCTTGACCCATTTGATCGCATACAACGTAGAGCCGTTCGAATCAATAAGGACCCAATAGCTGTGAAAGGCTTGACACTTTGGGTTTGCGTAGAGACGTCTCCTCGCTGTGCGTTCTCTATCGCATTTATCATGGTGAGTGTTCTGAGGAACTGTTCGACCTGTTACCTGCCGCCGAATTTTCCAACCGCACAGCACGTTACAAACTTAAATACCGTCCACACCACCTGGATACGTGGCATTCCACTACTGTGCGGTTTTGTAGAAATTTCCTTCCACGCGCCACCGAACTGTGGAATGGCCTACCCGCGGCAGTGTTTCCAGGTCGGTACGATATGGGTACCTTCAAAAAGCGCGTCTATCTCCACCTCAATGGCCGGCAACGCACCTGTAGCCCCTCTGGTGCTGCAGGGGGTCTTGGGCGGCGGTGATCATCATCAAGTGACCCGAACGGTCGTTTGCCTTGTCCTTTTTCCATAAAAAAAACACAACATACATACAAATACATATAAACATACATGCATACATACTATATATATTTTGGTAGAGTAAAGTGATTGCAATTAAACAAACTAAACTAAAAAAAGTAAATACTACCCTAAATTACGCACTATTTTTGTGTAAAAGTTATGTAGGTACATTAGTTTTGTACTTTTTACACAATAATTGATTGTGTAAATAGAAAAACAGATAATAATTTTAAAATTAGATTACATAGATTTAACCATCCTTTAACACCCTAGCATTTCTTTTTCTAAAATTTTCAACAGAAATTGCTCCAAGAATTGATTCATTATATGGGTAGATTAACTAAAACACTTAACATTCAATTATGCTAATCGAAAATATTATGTATTACTAAAGTATTGAGATGATTACTATTCTTTTCCGATGGAATAAATTTTTAACAAATAATAATTAATAACGCAACTATATGTTTAAAATTCTGTTTTTATTTTCTCAAGTATAAATTTCTTGATATATTTAAATAAATGTTATGATAGAGTGTAGTGTTATCATTAATAATTATTTTTTTATCAATAGTGATTCCAATCGAGAGATTTCAAGCTTCATTCTTTCGGCAAGAATTGCAGCGCGATTCAGAATCTATTGAGTCATCTATTAATGTTAAACTGATAAAACATACAGTTTTTATGTTAAATTTCTCTTAACATAAAATAATATTAAACATAAACGATGGTTTGCTTTTATTGATGTATTAAAATTAATAATATTCATTCCGACGTAATAAATGTTTAGCAAATAATAAAGCAACAATATGTTTTACGCGTTATCAACATTCATTACAGTATGTCTATGTGGTCTATAGATATCGTTACGTATGTTTCTCCTTTCTCAAACATAAACTTGAAAACTTTGAGTACATAATGTTTTAATAGTGTACCCTTTACATACTATTTAATTTTCTTTATATTTTATTCAGTAGTTTTTACTACATTTATCAACAGTCATGTAATTAAAACGTTTCCAATTTCTTTTCTTCCAGAGAATCTTGCCAGAGCGCCATCTATTGTGCTAATAGTTAAACTGTCACCGATCGATCATAGTTAAAACATACCGTTTTCTCTGTATAAATAATCAAAAACTATATTTTGCTATTCTTTACAGACTATTTAATTTTATTTATATTTTTATCAACAGTCATGTAATCAAAACGTTTCCAAATTCATTTTTTAAGAGCATCTTGCCAGAGCGCCAACTATTTTGCTAATAGTTGAACTGTCACCGTTCGATCATAGTTAAAACATACCGTTTTCTCAGTATAAATAATAAAAACTATATTTTGCTAAAGTTTTAAAATAATAATATTTCTCTCGAAGTAATTAATGCTTAACAAATAATAACTTGTTGAGATATGTTTTATTCGTTATCAAGATTCGTTAGTACTTACTATTTGTTGACAATAGATCTCCAATATTAACTTCTTGAAAACATTAAATACTTATATCTTTTGATAGAGTGAAGCGATTACAATGAAATAAAAACTAAAACCTACTCTGATTTATTTGTAATTTTTATATATAAAAGTTGCTTAAATTTGTTGTGTACTTTTTACGTGATACGTGATCACATAAACAGACAAACAGATAAACAGACAAACAGACAAAAATTCCAAAAATGCTGGAAATGGATTCTGTTAATGGTCCTTTAACACCCTAGCTATTTTTTTTTAAATATTTTCAATGTACAGAAATGACTTTTCTACAGATTTATTATAAGTATAGATTATGTTCTCTATCTACCTATCTTTTTAATCTAATAATTTATGGAAATAAATATCCCTTCAGAAACTGCGAATATTTCGCTTCATATTTACTTTATGATTTTATAAAGCTACGTTTAATTAGAGGAGCCTTTGTGTTATTAAATTTAATACTCAAAAGATAGGAACTGTCATTATTTTGGTTGCAACTTTACCTGGAAATTATCGTATGTATATTTAAATAAACGAAAAATTTTATATGTTACTTAATCCTATATCTTATAAAACAAAGTCGCTTTTCGTGTCTGTCTGTTGTTTCTAACTCTTCTTCTTCTTCTAAACCACCCAACGGATTTTGATGCGGTTTTCACCATTAGGTCGAGTATTTTTCGTAGAAGGTTTATATATAGTTTATTATTTGTACATTCTTATGTAAATTAACATAAATACGATAAATGTGTATAAAGTCCTACCCGTTGAGACACATTCGCGCATGTGCTGCTTTAACGGTAAGTACTACATGAAAAAAATGTACTAAAGTATTGTTCCTCTTAATAAGGTCTACAAAAAAGTCCGCGACGGCATATTCGTATATTTTAAGAATAACGTGTAGTGATCATTTTTCTGTGTAAAAATAATAATTTCAATATATTTTTTATTGTGAGTCATATTTTTCCATAATAGTATTAATCCTTATCCTTTAAAATACTTTATTAATTTTCTACGTTAAACGAAGATAAAATTTGCTGTTTTCACTATTTCGAAATTGCAAATAGTTTTACAGAAAAACGCATTTAATTGTTGACACATCCCGCCGTTGACACATCAGCTGTATGTTACTCAAGTTTCACTTATCCCTTACTCTCAGCATATAAATAAGTATATTAGTTACGCTGGCCATTTAATGTAGATCAAAACTGTCTTTTACTGTTTTTCATTTTAATAAGTTCTTTAGAAGTTGTTACAATATCAAAAAATCCTTGCTGCGAAACGGCTCGCCACTCACCATGCGTCCGCCGCGCCCGCCTGCCTTACAAGCATCGGTGGTTCAGTGGTAGAATGCTCGCCTGCCACGCTTGCGGCCCGGGTTCGATTCGGGAATCGAACCCGATGCATTCTATTTAATTTTCCTCACAGGCAGCCACGTAGTGCTTGCTTTTCATCAGCGACAAAATACTCTCTTCAGCATTAACCATAAGCTGGAAAAAAAAACCCGCCTGCCTGTATAGCAACGAAGATTTAGATGCGTTTGCACGTATTGGATAATTGGAGTTGAATGTATTATTTCAGCGCGATATATTTGGTTTCATATTTTTTGTAGTAGTTATTAGTAGGTAGGTTTTATTTATAATTTCTTCCGTTTAAAAATAGTCATTTAAATATATTTTAATAAGTACTTGAAAAGATTAGTAGCACAGATTTAAAATTACGGTACCTACTAAAAAATCCTTGCTGTGTAAAACAATTGGAAAATCCTTATTGAAACTACGAAAATGCGGGTTGCATTAGGGTTTAATTAATTTTCACATTATCTTAAGTGCTTTGCAAACATA
>JAEBDU010000116.1:0-50173 GCA_016802625.1 Heliconius numata
TTACATTTCTTGCCATATTACATAATTCTCGTTTAACAAGCAGCTTCCTTCAGATTTTCGATTTCAGGGGAATTTAATAAATACTCGTAATGCAGCAAAGACGAACCATAAACGATCGTGCCTGTTAAGCAATTGTGTTGACTTAGAACTATATTTTTGCCTGTGCTCTCTTAAAGGAACTATTGGTCTGGATATTTAATATGATTATGTGCATACCGTCAAAACCGGTTGCAGACAGATAGACTAAAAAGCGATCCTATAAGGGTTCCGTTTTTGCCTAAAAAGTACGGAACCCTAAAAAAGAACATATGGGCATATGTTCTTTTTTTTTGTCGATGTTGTCAATGAAAAGTTGAACTTTCCGTTGGCTCTACAATCCTGAAAATGGTACGGAAGCCTCGGTGTGCAAGTCCAACTCGCACTTAACCGGTTTTTTTTTCATTATCTAACATTGCTACCAAGAACAGCTGTGTATGTATTATTGCGAACCAGATTATCGGTTAGTTATCTATTATTAGGGGAATTACTTCAATATAAATAAAACATGTTTTTCGTTGTAACTGCTAAATGTTTTATTAAGGCAGATTAGTCTAAATATTAAGGCTGATTAGTCTTATTATTTTTTTCTACAATTTTCGTTGAAAAAATGCCTAAATCTTTAGTGATTTTTTGTCTAAACTTCTTTCGTGATTATTAGACACTGTAAATGAATATAGCGTATATTAAGTAGAAGTAAAACTGGGAAAAATGAAGCATATTTTTAATTTATTTTTTCATTTATTAGATATTATATATTGAGGCCGTCGTGGCAAGAGTGTGACTGTAACGCGTCGGTCGTGGATTCGATCTTCACTAAGGGTAATGTATTATCATTTATTAATATTTTTATTTCTTCGCTCTGGCAATATCTTCATTTCCTCAAGTGGAAATCGAACCTGCAAGGCTTGTATCCCTGCGCCGAGACCAGTGGCGTAGCTAGGGTATTTGCTGCCCGGTGCGGCTCGGGGGACTTGATGCCCCTTTCCTGTTGATGAGTTCTAAAAAAAAAGGAACCATCGACGATGACTTCTAAAAAAAAAAAAAAACAAACTTATCGTCAACTTTCATCCCTCTTTTCTTTTGATGAGTTCTATGAAAAAACAAAGTGATCGTCAATGTTGACTTCTAAAAAAAAAAACGTAATCATCGACGTTGAGTTCTAAAAAAAACAAAGTGATCGTCGACTTTGATGCCCCTTTCCTTTTGATGCCCGGTGCGGCTTAAAGGACTTGATGCCCTTTAAAATGGTATTAAGTCTAAAAAACAAAGAAAAAACACACTAATCGTCGACTTTGATGCCCTTTTCCTGTTGATGCCCGGTGCGACCGCACCGCTCGCACCCCCCTAGCTACGCCACTGGCCGAGACTGGATTTAGTTAATAATAAATTAATCATTATAATAAATACACCTAAATCCATATTTCCGCATTTAGCTGCTTTCTCGTGACCGCGAGATTATAGTAATACGTTAACTTATCACATGTCAAAATGATAACTGCTTATTACTATTAGTTAATTTACAATTTTCATGATTATGAACCTGAAATGTTGTGGGTTCGATTCCCACTCGAGAAAAGGAAATATTAAATATTTTCATTTCTTCGCTCTGATCTGATCCTCTCCAGAATTCGGCGGAATAAGAAGAGTGGAGTCTGTCCTAACACTAGGCTCTCTTTGCATACATTGGTACTGGTGGATACAGAGTGAAGCTAAAAAAAATATTAACGTTTTTCAAAAATACTAGTAGATATAAATAATTTAAAGTGATGTAATGGTTATATTTTATTTTTAGATTCTCTAGATATATCTTTTATTTCATAATATTTTAAAATGTTAATCATAAATACTAAGGATTAATTTCTTAATTAGCTAAAGCGTTCGGATTAGGCGGCGCGTCGTTGAATTTTCAGTAGATACATCTTTTTATTATTTATGTTTAATAAAAAAATTTAAAAAAAAAATTAAAAAAAAAATTAGATATCGATATTTTATTAGAGATAGATATTTTTGCTATTATATAAATAAATAATAAATAAAAGAGGCCAGTCGTGGTGTAGGGGCACAAGGCACAAAGAAATATTTAATAGTTTTATTTTTTCGCTTTGATATCGCAAATATACAATGTGTCCAGAAATCGGCGGAAAATGGAGAGCGGAATGTTTTAGCACTAGGCTCCCTCTACCCACATGTAGCACGATAAGTACCCTACTATACGCTAATACCTGCTAATACTGTGTGAAGTTGAAAAAAAAATCGAAACATGAATTTTTTTTAGAACCTTTTTAGAAAATTTTTTTTTAAGAATATTACAATTTTAGAAATATTGAGATATAAGATCAATAAAATACCGTTTCGATTTTTTTCCTGTAGATTATAATTTTGTATGCGACATTTTATTTACAAACAAATATTGGCAAAGGCATCAATCATTCGTTTATCCTACCATAAAGTGATAATGGTAAGTAACATCACTATATCTCAAAGATAAATGTATTTCGGCAAATTATTCCAAATACACTCACGATTAGAACCCGCTTTTATATTAGAACTTCGGAGTCTTTGACAAAGTCGGATGGTTACGTCGAAAAGCGTAATTTTTATTATTTTCTATTAATTTATTTTTTCTAACAATGTTTTCTTCTTTTATATACTTATATAAAGAAATTAAAAGTGTATTTTATTATTATTATTTCTTACACTGTGTTGGTCTTTTCATATACCTACTTATTCAATTGTTGCTTCGATGCCGTCATAGCGCAGTGATACAAGGCGTGTGATTGTAAACTAACTATTAATATTTTCGCTAATACGTCGTTAAATTCCTATTCACTTAAAAAGAATGCCCCTAGTATTTGGTGGAAAGTGAAGAACGGAGTGTCTTAACACTAAGTTCCCTCTGCCTCCCCTGCTGATTATAGGGTATAGCGATTAGTTTAAAAATTCTTTAGATATAAGATATCTTAAAATTAGACTTATGTGACTAATTTGCAATAGTCTGATATTTGTAACTGTATCATAAGCAATAAACCTATTATTATTATTTGCGGCGTTGTGCACACAAATATCTCGAAAATTGGATAATAAGTGAGACTTAACACCAGATTTCTTTTGTCTATCCTGCTAGAAGTCCCACCACGCAGAATAAATTTTGCAAAGGGTGTACGTCGATATTTTGGCTTACAAGTGCTTACACTTCCACATCAGTATCACCAGGTGCTTCGATATTCGATGTTCCTGCATTTCATAATTTTCCCTTTATGTGAGCATAAAAGCCTACCTCAGTAGGTACTAAATTTTAACTTTCTACGTCTACGGGATACTTCCACTGCATTGCCCCCAGATTGATACAAGATCAACATTGCTAGTTAATTTTAAAATATGAAATCAGTGAAGATATTTTTTTTTTGTAATTTCAATATAAAAGTACACGGAAATTTTATGCTCATCTAAGATATAAAAAAATCTTTTACTATTACTTGAATTTAAAAATATAATTCAATTGTTTTATTCTGACGTATTAAGTGTTTTATCTTATATTTAAAAAAAATATATTGCCATTCAATAAAACCGAATTGAAAGCTTAAGATAATATATTTACAGCATCATTTAAAATTTATTGATAACGCCAAATTGTAATCTCTTTTGTCTTATCATGATTAGTGGCTGTAATTTTTAACTCTTACATTTAATAAAAATAATAAAAAAAAGTTTAGTAATAGATAACAGGTTATAAATATATTTTTATATAAACATAAATATTGTTAAGATCTAACGAACTAGATTAATGAATTATTAATGCATGAAATCTATTATAGGTACCACATTCTAAAATATTATTATTTTTCTTCAGTAATTCCTTAAGACACCTATAACCAAAATGAGATGTTTAAATATATTAGGTGATCTTTATAAGATAATGAGATGTAAAATTACAATGTCCTTACAATTTTGGTAAAATAATATTTTATAATATTTACGTATGTATGGTTTAGTTTTATAAAATTGTCCAATTTACTTAGTAAATTAAATATATTTAGAGAATAGCTATATAATGAACAAATCACCTATTTAAATTTTAAACCGATGTCAATTAAAACTTACCTGAAATAAAATAAAACTTACTGAATAATATAAATAAAGATGATAAAATATAAGTAATTTATGTGCAATTTTATAAAGCATTACAGATAAGATTTTATACTTCATGTTTCAAGTCTAATTTATACAAATACGTTAAAAAAACGTTAAAAATCTGAAAAACTAAAGTCAATATAGGAAATGTAAACGCATGGTTTCCACATAAATGTTTATTTGTGTAAAAAAAAAAACTGTTTACCATATTTTTAACGATTGTACAATCGTGTTTCATTTAATATCTGTTTGTATTTGTTATACAAACTTCTATTACTACTGAACGTTATTGTTGTTGATCTTTATTTATGGCGTTCCGAGCGTGCCAACTAGGAACGTACAGAATATCAAAATCAAAAATGAGTATATGTATTCTGTGATCAAAATTCAAAATGTCAAATATGAGCTGTCAATGTCACTTGTTCTTGACATAAATATAACCTAACTTTATAGTTATATATTTATTTTAATTTTTTGCAGTTAACCAAAAAAATAATAACTAAAAACAACGATGCGGCTAAATAATTTGCTATTTACCGCTGCCTCAAATAAAAGTGCAAGGAGGCCACAAAGAGAACCAATTCCCTTTCAAATGTTACTTCCATTAAGGCTAAAGAAAACTGTATCTGGTAAAGGAGACAAAACACGAGAAGCTGTATGTATGCAGGAAATGGCTGTTATGTTTGCTTGTTTCAAAAAGGCGGAGTTTGATCAAGGCCAATGCTTAAAAGAAGTCTCAGCTTTTCAGACCTGTTACAAAAATTATAGTGAACAAGCTTCTACTCAAAGAGAACAAGGCAAAAAGGGTATATTGGTACCTGGAGAAAAGAAACTAACACATAGACAGCTCAACCAGTTGTTAAAATCTTTTCCTCCTAAGAAGTAATGTAAAATAGATATTTAAGTAGTTTACAAAAATAAACATAATTATAGATTATAATGAATAAAGTTGTACAAAAAGTATATATCTTCTTTTTTAAATATCCAAATTCAATACAACAATATCTATGACACAATTCCCCCGAGAGAAGATCAAATTCGCAATCATCCAAATTATAACCAGATGTCCACTGCATCCCAATAGCCTTATAGTTTTTAATAAAAGAAAATATCATATATGAAACGTTAACTTGTAGTTTTTTCTACATTTAAAGCTTTGTGTTACTTTTTATTTGTAATTTAATAAGTAAAAAATGTCTATAACTTATTCAAATACACTAAGAATTTAAGTCTTCCATGTCAAGAATTATCAATTTTTTTTATTTGAAGTAATATTTTAAGATAAAAATAAAATACACACTACACATAAAGCATATATTTAGAATATATTGATCACAATTTGTTGTAAAATTAGCACATTAATATCACTTTGGGGCAGTGTGAATCCATTGTGGCGATGCTACTTGCAGCTCTATGCGTCTAACTGTTATCAGCTCATCATCTGCTTCATGAATGTTGTAGAAACGTTCCAATTCTTCAATGGCTTTATCTTCAAGCTATTAAGAAATATAAGGAAATCAACAATTAAACAATATTACAATTAATCGCTACTAGTTAATATTTAGTAATGGCAGGCCATTTAGTTTATATGTACATTGGTACATATAAAGAGAAACTTAAATGGCTACTAAACTAAATTATAAATAAAAACTTTTAAATCATTTTCCAGAAACAATCTAATAATAAAGTTCTTCTCACATTTTACTACATATTCAAGCCTGTAGCTATATATTTATATAGGGACAGACAGTTCTACATTCCATAATTATATCTTCTAAATGATATCTTATTTCTTATGATGCAGGAGATGAATTAAAATATATATATTAAATTTTAAATAAATTTAGAACTAAGTTTATTAATTTAAATGTAATATAGACTGTGAAGTTCAAATATTTTACAATATTTGTGCGCTCTACTTACCTGAGTCAAGTTCAAAGGTTTAGTCATGATTCGCGAGAAGTCATCTTTTTGTTTTTTCTGATCAGCCAATATCTTATTAAATTCCATAGCGTTTTGTTTATTGGGGCTACTTTGAGCGATAGGCGCTTGACATATTTTCCAGGGATTTTTCGGTTTGTCAGGAGGACTGCCAATATTTAATTTATTTGACAAGTAATTGTCCAAAGTTTGTGGATTCTGTTCAGTTTCTGATGCCAGTTTCTTTCTCTGCTTTTGGGATAGCTTGGGACCAACATGATTTATTATCATATTACTTTGACCCCAACAAAATTCTGTTTCTTTTGGGGAAACTGACATTTGACGGGAAGTTGTTGGTGTAACAGGTTCTTGAGAAATGGCGCTAAATGAATTATTTTTTGACAATTTTGTAAAAGAGTTTGCTGGTGTCTCATTTAAAATATCCTTAGCTGAGGATATGGCTTTAAGGCGCGCTTGAACAACTTTTTGCTGTTTTTGCTGGGAGGTCGGCACTTCTGTCCATTTTTCCGTTTCACGAGATTTCTTTTCAGCACTTTTTGGTATAGCGCTGAGCGACAAAGTGACATCTCCGGAAGTATCGTGGGATAAATCTAATGAGGTCACTGAACTCACTGATTCATATCTCATTCTGGCCTTTTCACTTTCAGTATACTCTATCTTTCTCTGCTTTTTCTTTTTGGTTATTTCTATGCTATCATCCTTTTTAAAATCTTCATCAATTATTTCTAAGTCAACAGTCAAGTTTTTGGTACAATCCTCGATAGTTTCATCGCTGGGCGAATTGAAAAACGGCGTTATCACCCGGGAAGACATTATCGGGTTAAATTTACAATAGTATTTAGATATATCCTCTAACAAGGCACCTTCTAAGTGGTCCAAAGATCTATTTTCAAGTATGCTAGCTATATTGAGCGAAATATACTCCATACAGCATTGTTTCAATTGGCTTGCGTTATATGTGTGTGCAAATTGACAGATTTCGGTGCAGTTCTTTAGAGTTATTAGGTTAGATAGTGATATTTCGCACATTTCTCTTAGTCGGCTTATAAAAAGTTGATCGGATACTATGAGCATGCTACAAATAAAGTCAATGCTATCTGAATTTTGAACTTCTGGACAAGTATCCGTGTATAAGAAATTTATTACTGGTAAGAGAATACCATGATTTATTGGTAAAGTCACTTTTGATAGAAGTTTGCTCTGAAAGTAAATTGTATGTTATTATACATTATATTTTTAGTTGAGGTAGCTAGCAAAAGCATTCGACTTTTATGCGCAACGGTTGTGGGTTTGATTCCCATAGGGGCAATGAAATATTTAATATTTTTGTTTCCTCGCACTGGTAACAAGGCAAAGAGCGGCGTTGTGTTCCACCACTCAACACGGAATGCTTCGAAAATTCAGCAGAAAGTGAGGAACGGAAGTTTGTTAACACTTCCAACAAAATATGCACAAAAAACAAAGCATTGAATTCTTAAAATATATTAAATCTAACCTCAGTCCAAGAATGCATGAACATTCCATAAAAATATTCCAATCTGGCTGCTAACACACATTTATGGGCTGATATCAGCATGCCATCTTTGGAACAGACATTTGTATCTACTAATTCTGGATATGTATCTCGGTCCCATGTTAGGACGTTCTTAGCATATATTGCACTTTCTTTGAGACACACTGTGCCGTCTCTGTAACTAGTTGGGAATAGTTAATTAGTTTATCATATAAATAGTTTACTTAAATTATTATTTTTTAATTACTACAATAATTTATTTTAATTTAGTCAACATAAAACCTGACACCAGTTGTGGTGCAGTGTGATTGTAAACGCAATGATTGTGGGTTCGATTTTCATAGGTGGAATGAGAAATATTTTTAATTGAGGTAGCTAGCAAAAGCGTTCGACTTTAAGCGCAATGGTTGTGGGTTTGATTCCCATCGGTAGAATGAGATATTTAATATGTTCATTTCCTTGCTCTGGAAACAAAGCATAATGCCGCGCCATTGAATTCCGCCACTCATGACGAAATAACTTGAAAAGCCCGCGGAAATTATGGAACAGAGTGTGAACACTAGTTCACGTCTTTAATCATAAAAGGCACTTTTTACATACAAAAAGCACAATAAAATATTATTCAAATACTCACTAAAACTTATCAAGCAGTTTGTGCAAGCCCATAACGTGAAGTCTTTTAGCCGTAGCTTGGACCAGTTTTATAGGGTCACAGTAGAGGTGAACGCGTGGAGGCGTTTCGGTGTTGCGACGACGACTCTTCTTTTTATCTTGGTTTTTATATACTTCGAAAGCTGATATTTCAGATGGATTTTCTGTAAAATATGTTTTTTTTAGTTTAATATGGTATCTATCATTATTTTAGTAGAGTTAAGACTATATTCATCATGTAAAGTGGCGGACAAAACGCCGTTATATCTTGTTAACAATAAACATATTTTATATTCTCTTTTAAGAAACAAATAATTTATAAGAATTTTGATGTGCATATTTTATAAAAAGAGTAGAAAATGTAGAACAATTAATAATCTTCATTATTTACATTTTTAAAGTATTATTCCACACTTATCATTGATTAATATTCTTTTAAAACATTCACATGTACACAATATACCTAAACAGATGGCTTAATAATTTACATTATTGAAATTTATTTAACTATTACCATAATTCTAGAGCTCACCAATATATTCTTCTGTATCAACATTCTCCTTCTTTCCGCTATTCAAATCTTCTCTCCTTATTTTTAATCCACAGGGTCCCAGTTCAGCTACGTCACAGGTTCCCGTGTACATATACTTTAGAATCCTTTCGAACACTTCTGGATGCACATTATCTAATACTATAGTTGGTTTGTGCGTATTTGTGTTGGATTCTTGATACAGTTTGTAAAGGTAGTCGCTGCTTGAAGCGATTATGAATATATGGGCGGGGTATTGTTTTAAACCTACCTGCAAATGAAATATAACTGTTTAAAAAACCAATAGATATCAAAAACCAGAATGAGGGAAATCCTAAATCTTGTATTAAATAGCACTAGCAACACTGTATAGAATCATTCTATTTCCAAATCTATAATTTTTATTTTGTTACATTGAAAGAATGTGTTATTATGAATTTAGTTACACATAATAATTAGAGACTTATAGATTTAAAGTTGTGAATAAGTAAAACCATTTAATTGAATTGAATTCTTGATATATGGCGTTTCGAGCATTTAATTAGATTTAGTTTACACATCAGCTTTTGACATTTTACTGAAATTTAAATCTTAGTTTTTTGATATATTGGACGAAGAGTATAGAAAAAAATATACAAACCTTAAATATAACATCATGTAATATATCATCCTCAGCTGCGGTCTCGAAGAGTGACTCCATATGTTTGGATAGGCACGACGGTGACAAATCTGGTAGAGATGTCAAACCACATGTTGGTTTTGTCTAAGGTTATTAAAAAAAGGTTGGAAATATTATACTAATATTTGTTTTTATTTAAGAAATTTAAGTAAGATTTTATGTTAGAAGTTTGTATATACAACTTTTGTCGATTAATTATTCACTAAGATATTTTGTTAAGTTTCAATGGTCTTGACAATTTGGAAGAAATTACATTAATGTAATTGAGAAAATTTTGAGAATTTTTTCCCTTATTCAAAAAAAAGTTCAATAACAATTTCTGCTAAATTTTACTATATTACTACCACATAATATTTTAACTTATATTATATTCATCATGGTAGTATTTTTTCACTTGAAAATTAGTTTCATTATGAAATTTTGAATGTATCGACAAAGTGTAGTATTAGAGATGATAGTGCCTCAGTATTCATTAAACATGTCTTTGATTTTATTTTCTCAATTGTCATTTTTAAAATACATAACTAATTAACAAATTAGAAAAAAAAAAACAATCTATACCTGTAGACAGGCAAAATTCAATCCTTCACTATCCACCGATATCGCCACAGCTCTATGCACATTAGGTATTTTGGTTATCCGGACAGAAGTACAGTCATCCTTTTCTAAAAATCTGACGAGAGCCGATTTATTATCTCTCTCTCTTTCTTTCTCTTTCCTGATTGGCTGAACGGCTGACTTACGGGAAATACATCCAATGAACGCGTCGCCAAGTTTAGTTGTAAAATATAGGGCGTCATGCGTTAAGGTCACGTGTGTTATTATAATTTGGTGATTTAATCCAAATACGCATCTGAAATATTGTATTCATTGGTTATTTTAAATATTTTAAGGTATTACGCGGCGTTTTACTAACCAACACGGAATGTTTCATAAGTTGTACAGATGAAAAGAAAAAGGGGACGGAGTGTTTTACCGCTAGGTCCCCGCTTTGTCTGCTTACCCTAGCGTTACAATAAAAAAATCTATTTATATACCCAATAAGAATTATGTAACCAACAAAAAAAAATATATAGTTGGTATTCAAATATCAGTATTTTAGTAATATTATAATTTACATTATTAATGGAGGCGAAAAGAATAGTGAGAAACTATAGGTGTTTCGGAAAACACAACCAATGAACACCTCGCTATGTCGTAAAGGAAAGTAAAGTTGGGGGTCAAATTATGCCCAGATTTAATCCCCAATCGAATGAAAGAATGAATTATTTTGATAGCGTAGCTCTGGAAATTTTACTGTGCAGTGCCCTGTTTTAGCGTGAAAAAGAAAGAAATATGACAATTTTATTTACCTAGTTAGTTTATTGGTAGTGTCTTGCCACAACATGAGTTGTCCAACATTGGTCAAAAGCAATACTGTCACTCTTGAGTACAAACCTTGTTCATTAACCTTCGCTTCAACACACACTTGCTTGAGATTGATTTGCCTGAAAAGTAATAAAAAAATTGTGTATACTTAATATATATTTTTTAAATTATAATAAATTGTGCAAAAGTGTCAATTATAGACATTAAATATTTAGGTTTACTAAAGCCACGTGAGACGACTCCCTGACCACAATTATACGTATCAATTTCATGACTAGGGTGGGTTTCTATGTAGAGCTAAGTAGAATTAATTAAAGTTTAAGTTATTCTTAAGCTGGCTGTCTGAAAAACATGTTTTAAAAATCAGATTTGTCTATTTAATAAAAAACTGCTAGCGTTTTCTCGGTATTTGAGTACATTGGCTTGTTATCAAAATAAATGTACATATAAGTACTTTTATACTGTGATGTCTAGTGCAAGTCTTTTGTAGTAAAGTAGCACAGTATGCATTGGTTTTGGGTTCAACTTCCACTTTGGTGGAACATATAAAAAAAAAATTTAACGCAAGGTTCACTGTGCATTGCTATATGAGAGAGATCAAAATGCATACAATTGAATTTGAATGCCAATACTTACTTAATAGCAATTTTCTTGCACAAATATTTATGTAAAAGATAAACATCACCGCGGCTGGTTGTTATGACTGTGGCCGCGTCTGTCGCATCCACCAACTGAATGCACGATTCTTCTTTATTATTTAACGACATACCAACCTAGAATATAATATTTAAAATAAATTAACGAGGCCATGTAAACGTGACAGTTCGTGGTTTCGATTCCCATTTGAGGAAATTAAATATTTACTATTTTCATTTACTTACTCTGGTAACCGGGCAAAGCGCAGCTCCGTCACTCGACAAGCTATGCCTCGAAAATACGACAAAAAATAGGAAACGGAAGTATTTTAATGGGAACAGAGTATCTTAACACTAGGTTCCCAGGTTCCTCCTGACCTGCTATGTGCGGGATACAGCGTGACAGACGACTCACCCTTTTAGGTGCCTGTACAATTTTATCTTCTTGGCTATGGCCCAATTGTCCCAAATTCGTACCCCACGTGTAAACCGCGTTTTTATTCCATACAACACCGTGAGACCGGCCCGCACAGATGCCTAGCGGGTGCGATATCTTTATTAGAGGTTTCACTGACGCTAGTTTTATAGTTGTTGGACTCTTGACTGACGATGGACTTGGATTTTCTGTGTTGTTTAATGTGTATTGGATTACCTGAAATTAAATTTTATTTGTAATTTGTAGTAATGTTATGTAACTCTTGTAGTATAATTGCTAGGCTGGTTGAATTAAAGGTAATGGTAGAGGGTTCATAATATCATCATTGAAAATAGATCACCCCCTTTTCGTAAAACATAAGATATTAAGACGAAGTTTTAAAAATTATCTTGAAATTTTCGTAGGTAATTAGATATTAAAATCATATAATATCACCTATCTCATAGAGGTTCTCTCTATGGCACAGGCACATCACAATGTTACTGAATTATCGCAGATTATTATGAAAAGTAAACTTCTAATAAAAATAACTACAAATTTAGTTTAACAATATATTTAATTTATTCAACATCAACGAAAAATTATGTCAGAATAATATGTACTTACCGCACCACTCTGTAGTAAGAAAATAGTAGAAGTCAGTGTAATTGCGACTTGTAAACATGGTTCCGGCAGTTTGAGAGGCACAGGCCGCAGTGCCGTAGTATGGGGGCCGCCAGCACGAGCCGGCTGACCAGCACACCACACTTCCCCATTGTCGATGTTCCCACATACCCATACGCTATGGAATTTACCGAGACATACCTGTGAATTATTAAAAAAAATATATTATTATTATATATTATTTAAAAAAAAGTAATATATATATTTTTTATATTTCAGAATAGAATAGAATATACTTTATTGCACAGATAAAACAAAGAAATATATAAAAAGAACAACATAAATAAAAATAAAAGAAAAACACGTATGCAAAGGCGGTCTTATTGCTTTAAGCAACCTCTACCAGACAACCTTTAAAACATTACGGATAAATTGTACTGAGAAGAAGGGGAACAACGTCTCAGTGCAAATTTTATTAAATGAAATGAAATATATAATAAAATAAGTCAATAATGTAAAATAAACTTACATGAAAACATGAGGAATACAATAGTAAAGGGATATATAGGGGTAGGATATATAGCGCAAAAGACAATTTTTTGGTAGAAAACTTTATTTAATAAGGTCTGACATTCTGGTATCTTTTATCACCCGCGACGTGGCTCGGTGTAAACGTATAAGACTGTAGTGGATTTACTGCTGAAACCACTCTCATTATTTTCTTTGGAGGTTCTTCAACAAACAACATATTATCCAAAGAAGAGTTCGAAGGAACAACTTTTTCACGTTCATGACGTTTTGGTAAAAGGGATGCGAAGTTTCCAGCCATTCCTCTAATTAGGGGCTCACCTCGTATAATGCAATACGCAAAATATACCAAAACTGTATAGGTGAGGCATAATAGGATAATATAAAATATAATTCTACCTTTATTGTCCGAAATTGATTTTCGTAGAGTATTGAAACACCCTGTATCTTTATTTGTGGGTACTAAAGAGTCGCGACTTAACGGACAGTCTTTAGACAGAGGTTCCAGAGTTATTTTGTTAGTTAACTTACAGCATTGTATTGGATACAATTTATCTTTATTTTCAAGATGCCATTTTGTCTCTATGAAATCTCTATAATCAAATGTACCGCAACATTCATAGTTGATCATTATGTGATTCCAAATCTCTGTGATCAAATCGTTTTCTTTTCCATAATTAGTAGTTATCGTGGATCGCATGAAATTTTGAGTTTTTGGGTTGTTTGTATAAATATTATAAATTCCACTAATAAAAAACATCCAAAAAGCTGCTGAAGATATGACGGTTACAAGGAAAACGTAGGATTTAAGAGCACATTTCAATTTGCAGCCGGCACCGAGTATACCACAACAGGATGTAAAACTCGCCAATAGAGCTATAGGAATAAGTACTGTGGTCATGGGTGTAAACCATAGTTTTAAATTAACAAAATTAGCTATAGTCGACACCAAGGAACTTTTAGTCACAGTATAGTTGACTTCCTTAAAGAAATCGGTATTGATGACGCACCATACACAAACCCCACATGTAATCAGACCAAATAAAAAAAACAATATGTTTGTAAAACCTAAACAAGTCCTCGGTAGTCCGATTGTATGCATTTTACAATTAAGTAACTTAAAAATTATTATTAAAATGGATACATTTTGTTCATGACGTTTGACGTTTAAATTATAAGTCAAAACAGGCTCTTCTATATGATAAGATTTTTGAAGTAGATAAAACTTTTTTTATATTTTTATTGTCATCACTTTTTGTAAGGGAAGTGAAGTAAATTTTTATAATAAACTTTTTTGAGCTTCACGCTGTATCCCGCCTATAGCATGGTAGGCAAAGAGATCCTAGTCTTAAGATACTGTGTTACCCACATTCCACCGAATTTGCGTGTTGAGTGGCGGAACTCAACGCCGCAGTACTTTATAATAAATAATCCGTCCTTTTAATTATAAGCTGAGTGCTGTGTAACTGTTCCATCATATAAGTAAATATAGCACTATATACAAACCAAATATAAAAATTATTTTTTTAATACAATAAACAGAAAAACTAATATCACTTACCTGTCTAAGATTAGCATTGGTACGACTAAAACAGGATAACAGATCTGGCACTTGTTTCGGCTGTTGCGATCCCGTACCCAAAGTGTAGTTGGAGTTACTTCCCCATACGTAAGCATCACAAGGCTCTGAGCCAGATTGCTGGTACATGTAGTGCTTGTCGAGCGTGGCGTGCTCTATTGCTTTATAGTCGTCTTTGTCTTGGATATCTGTGTTTACGCCTGCGAAGTTACAATTATAGATTTAGAATTAAAACTGCCTTGATGAAACCATAACTACTTATCATTTAATATTTATATGAACGATTTAGGAAAGTTAGATTATTTTAAAAGTAAAATAAATCATTGACATCATGTCCGCTTTGTCAGATAAATATACATTGGAATAAATATCTACAACAAAAAAGACAGTAGAACTTATGGTGTTATTTCCAAACAAGGTTCTAATAGACTCTAACGGTTAATTACTCCTTTCATAAGATCATAGAGAAAATCTAATAACTTTAGTGAGGTCGTCGTGGCGCAGCGGCACAAGGGTGTGACTATACCTAACGCGACGGTTGTGAGTTCGATCCCCACTCGAGGAAGTGAAATATTTATTTCTTCGCTCTGGTGTCGGGGCAAAGCGCGGCGTTGATTTCTGCCACTCAAAACCAGAATTCGGCAGAAAGTGGGGAATGAAGTGTCTTAACACTAGGTTCCCTCTGCCTACCCTGCTGTGTGCGGGATACAGCGTGTAGCTGAGTTTTTTTTAATAACTTTAACTCTTGCTAAAAAAAGGTAACATTCACGGACCACGCTGTGTTGTGAACTATAACTGATAAAGCATTAACTATTAAATTATAACGACAGTTTCGGCACGATACGTCGATAATGAATCGTTACATATTAAATCCTTACATAATAATATTTCCCTTATAATTAAAAAAATAGATACCCTTATTTTAGTACCAGGTAAAAGAACATTTATGATTTGGCAATATTCATAGCATATTAAGGCCAACTTTTCATATTGACTTTGACTTTCACCTTGACTTTTTATCAACAATTTTTCGTAATAATCGCTTATCGACAGTTTACTGAACTTTGAAATCTTGACTTTGGAGTTATAGATTATATAGAAATTAAATCACTTTTACTTTAAGTAAGATTTAAAAAAAAAATAAAAACAAACCTTCAGTAGAAATTAGTCCATGGTATTGATTTTAAATATAAGTATTAATATAGAAAAACCATGATTAGAAAAAGTGTTAGAACATAGAGCTTTTTGTTGCAATAATTTAATTAGGTCAGGTCAGTCAAGTCATTTTGAAATGTTCATTTATGTAAAATGTGCTGTATGGAATAATGTTATTTAAAGATTGAATCATTTGTATTTATATTTACTGTATCCCGCACACAGCAGGGTAGGCAGAGGGAACCTAGTGCTAACACACTCCGTTCCCTACTTTCTGCCGAATTCTGGAGGCATTGCGTGTTGAGTGGCAGAACCCAAAGCTTTGCTTAAATAAATATCTCACTTCCTCGAGTCCTCATCGAACCCACAACCGTCGCGTTACAGTCACACCCTTGTGCCGCAATATTTTCCAATATATTTGTTTTAAGAAAAGAACGTGAATTTAATTAAACAAACATTATGCAAGTTAGACTTCGGCTTAGCTTTAAAGGGAAACTAAAACAACGAAAAATGGTTAAACTAGTTACATATTTTTTTAAAAACTATTACTTACCAAGTTTCATAAGAGTAACGGCAGAATGAATTTGGCCATAGAAAATACTTCTATGCAGTGGAGTATATCCAGATTCACGGTCGCGTGCATTTATGAAGGCGTCAGAGGAATGACGAATCAGCCATTCCATTAGACCGTTCCTACCTCTCGATGCAGCCATATGTAGAGCAGTTCGACCCTAAAAAATGTACAGAGTATAATAAAGTATGCAAATATTATTATTATTTTGACAAATTTATTAATATATTTAGTTTAGGAAAGAAAATTTAATTCTTGTTACATATAGTAACAGAAAATCAGAACTATCATCACTCAACCTTGAGAGAAATATGAGAACCCAGATGTAAGGTGCAGAAGCGTCTGAATGGGAAACGTCCCATTCAGACGCTTCCGTGCCCCACTTTCCGCCGAATATTGAGTATAATAATAATAATATTAAATATATGATTCCGTCGAGTGGGATTCGAACCCTACAATCGTCGCGTTTACAGTCGCACGCTTGGGCCCCTGTGCCACGACGGCCCCCATATTTTTTTGTTTTATCTTTACACATTTCCTGTTTAAAACAGATTAGGCAGAGGTTAGTGTGTTTCTTGTGTACTTTTCTATTTATTATCTTTACCAGTTTTGTTGTTAAGTGAGAATTTCTCCTATATTTTTATTTATTTTCATTTTCCCACTCCGGCAGACAACTGCACGATTGAATTCACACTAGGTCTCTACTACCTGCTAAAAAAAAAAATTATAATGAAAGATAAAGCTTACCTCAAAATCGAATGCTTTGGCAAAATTTGCACAGGTGGACTTAATAAAACTGGCAAGAGATTCATCACTAATAGATCTCTTTGTTATGGCACTAGTCAAAACCTGCCCATGAACTCTAGACTTACAGCGCTTAGTACAATCTACCTCTACAGTCCTACTCATATTGAAATTATTTAATTGTATTTAATAATAATAGACAAAATATATTTATAATTACAGGTACAGAGAAGATATGGAAAAGTAAATAATATGTTTTTTAATGAGCAATTTATTATGGGGGTGGCTGAGCCAGACCCCAAGGGGTCTATATTGTTTAACACACCATAATGTTTCCAGTAACAATCTGAAAATAAAACAAGCATTTTTTAAACATTGGAATATATTTTTAGATTTGTGCCTAATAGTCATTCAAGCGTACTGGCGACTATAGTAGACACAGACTATTCAATGAAGAGCACTGACTATTTATTTTTTTTACTTTTATGAGATAATTTTATTTCTCAATAAAATCATCTCATAAAAGTCATAATAGTAATGAGGAAATGTGAAAGACTAAAGAGTAATATTTATTCTTTCACTACTTTCTCATTCCTATAAGTTTTTAAAAGAAGGCTTTACAGTTTTCATAATTAATTTGCATACATTTCAACTTTTATTAATAAGTACAGTTTTAGAGATTTCATTATTGTATTCTCCAAGAATGTTATGTATGAGCTAGAACTATATTTTAAATTACTTGTTAATAGTTTTAAATTTATATCAAGAATAAAGTACTTAGCCTTTCCTATAAGTAATTTAGGTATTTAATGTAATTAAAGTACAGCATATGGTGCCAATCCTATTATTGTTTTAGGATAGCATTCATATATATACCTACTATAATTAAATACTTTTATTTTACAACTCAAAATATAATTTATATTGTGTAAAAATAAAAGTAATATATGATATTAATAAATTATTATTCTTAAGCAAAATTTAAAATATCCAATATTTTGTTAATGTTGATAATACTAATTTCGGCCAAAGGTAAAATATGAAGTACGGTATTGGAAGAGACTGAGATTTATATTTAAAATATTTATTAATCTTTCAGTGAATTAATGATAATAATATCGAATTACATTTGCCTTTGACAGTAAAAACAAATTAGAAACGTAAGTTGTACCTTTACATAAAAACAGCTGCACATATCGTTTTATTCGTAGCGATGATTGAAGACATTTTATTTTACGTATAGTATTTTAAAAATTTGTACATATATTGTATTGTTAATATTATAAGAGCATTAAATATTTTATTTATATATTTTTGGACTACCTAGATTTTTGTTAGGTATTAGATCACCTTGACAAAAAGTCAGAAACTGTCAAACTGACATTGAGTTATGTAGAGGTTGTGAAATGTGATGTTGGAACTAAAAACCAGTAGTACCACTCAGAAAATATATAATGCAGTCAGTTAAAATTATATTCTAATTATAGACATTAAAATAATATTAGCAAAATAAATTATATGTCGTCTTAGAATTTTGTATACACTTCAAGGTAAATTATATTTTTTTCAAGTCAGATATTAATAATCTACGATACCTAGACAACAAACAATAAGGTAAAAAAAATATTGTTAATTGTCAATGTACTTGTAATTTTAATCTGTAACATTTTACACTAATAAAATTTAAACGTCAAGGTATTCTGTCAAATATTTAATGTTGGGTGTTGGGTAATCACACATAAATAATTTTAAAACATAAAACCCTTTAATAATGTTAAAAATAATAAATACTACATCGAAGCTGTCTCGAACAGTTTTATCAAGGTATTTGGTATCTAGATTTTGTTTTTTTTCCTATATAAAAGTCTACTAATAATAATGTCGTTTGCTTAGATCCTTGCCTGCGTTTTCAACATGCTCAACACTATTAGCCGCTGACGACCCTATCAATCGTAAAGAGGCTCCGATAATTGATAATGCTTCCGTGATAGCTCTGCCCGAAGAAGTGAGAGAAAGACGTGTCCAAGATGCTACTATTTCTGTTGCAAAGAAGGTAATTTTATGAGCATGCTAATATACTTATTTAAATAAAAACGAGGCCGTCGTGGCGGAACAGCACAGCGTCCGACTGTAAGGGTAATGGTTTTTACTGGGGGTTAATTAATTATTATATTTTTTTCACTCTGATAACAATACATTCATGTATCTGTTGATGTCAGCTCTTCAACACTCAATGTCCTGAAAATTGGGTGGAAAGTGGCGAATATTTTCACCACTAAGTTTCCTCTGCTTAGACTGCTAAGTGGAATATACACTGTGACAGTAGAAATAAATTTCAAAATAACTATTTATAAAAAAATATATATCTAATTTATTTTCTTTAAAAAAATAAAATATACTTAACTTATAGTGGTCTGCATTTTCAGGTTGATTTGACACCAATCACTGGAATACCAGAGGAACATGTTATAAATCGTAGAGTTCGCATATATCAACCTCCAAAGAATTCCATGCAAAGTGGAACTAGCAACATACATCATTGGCAAATGGAGTTTGACACTCGTCAACGTTGGGAAAACCCATTAATGGGTTGGACTTCGAGTGGAGATCCATTGTCTAATATGAAAATTGAATTTTCATCACCAGACGAAGCTATAGAACATTGTGAGAAAAATGGCTGGAGCTGGTATTTAGATTGTCCTAAGCTAGACAAAGAATTTAAACCTAAAAGCTATGGAGTCAACTTCTCTTGGAATCGCCGTACCAGAGTATCTACCAAGTAGATCATGGAGTTAAATAGTAGTCTTTTTCTTATTTATGGACAGTGATATAGCTAATTTTAGTTATTTGTCTAGTTAAAATTATATGTGCGATATCAACATTTGTTAAAAGTTAATAGTTACAAAATAAAAAATGAGTCAGTTTAAATGTCTATTAAGTTTTATTATTTCTCATCTATTTCTTTTTTTTTAATAATTGTTACTGTTGTATTTATTTAATATTGAGAGTAGATTTATATCTTTGACTTTAGTAATAAACTCTAATACTGAATTAGAAAAGGAGAAACTTCAGCAGTGGTGGCAATCTTTACATTTTCAATACTGCTGCTGCTAGGTTTGTGTCATTTTTACCTCCACAATTTTTAAGTTGTGGTGAATTAGTTGTTTTAAGTAAATGAGAAGGAAAATCCTATTCATATGTGTTATATGCGGGATACTGCGTGAAGTTGATTTATTTATTTAAATTAACTCTTAAAGTAAATTCATAGAATCTGCATAGCTTGCCCTCACAATGTTATTAAAATTATTATTCAGCCTAATTACTTACTTGCCTTGGTATTTGAAGTTTTCGAAGAGGAGAGATATATGGGTAAATAAAAATGCAATATATATACGATATTTTTTTAATCATACTTTCAACATGGGTAATTGTAATTTGTACCTCGGAAGAAAATCATATTTCGCATGTTTCACTTAAAATGTTTATTTACATATAATACAATTTAAATATAACTAATATATTACATAAGTTGAACAATGCTCAACACGACACAGACATCGAACATGGACTGTGCGACCTTTTACGATTCTTATTTTTTTTTTATTCATTTGTTTTCTTTTAAAATGGCGTCTTCTTTAATAAGTTATCTTCTTAGTTCTGTTCTCAATTAACCTTCATCGCTCAATCCATGCTGCCTATGGTATTACATAATGCATTTGTCTAGCTACCATAGTTTTACATGTACATCGTACATCTCACAAATAATGTTAAAAGTAATTCTAACTTTTACTACATAAAATTATGAAAAATTATTGCATTCTCTTTTATCTACCTATTTACATAATAATAATAAAACAGTATATTTTAAATTTAATTTCACTAATCTAGCATAATTATAATGTCATTTTTATAATTTAAAAGTTTCCGGTTAAAACGGTTTTTAAACGCTATAATATTAAAGGATTTTTTTTAAAAGCAGTAGTGTAAATCTTGTAAAAGCAGTGGTAACAATATTACTCGTTAAAGTGTAAGGGTCGAAAATCTAAAATCACTTCGAAATAAATTTCGAACATACCTAATATCATTTATTAAAATTTATTTAAGAAATGTCTAAGCTTCTACACAGAGTAGGCAATATTCAAAAATTTTTAATCGCTGTGAACATTTTACTAATAAATATTTCACAATGTTTATTAGTTTTATATATATTTTGTTTATTATATCTAAAGTAAATCTTTTACTCAAATTATTGGAAGGCCAGACTAGACGTAATGGAGAGTAGCGTTTCGTTTTGTTATTATCTTATTACAATAATATTACATTATTAAAGAAATTTATCTCTATTCTACATAAGGTAATCATATTTATTAATAAAAAAATTAAAATGTCTTGGTCCTTACTACGAGTAAAATTACTTTGAATTAAAGCTTTCAGTAATGAAAACGAATATTTTAGTCTGTGTTCATTCAAAATATTTGCAGGTACCTACAATAAGGTCAACGAATCATACCCAATGTAATGTAATGAGTAAATGTGTTCTGTGATCATACCTGCCCCGAAGATTGGATTTTCGGATTTTATCTTATTTTTCATTAATTTCTCCCTGTGTGAACCTAATTTTAACTTAACTTCAAGGCGGCCACGACACATCAGCCAAACTGTGTATTACAGTATTTAGTATTTTCAAATACAAGCTGTCTTATTAGTGCCTGAAGTTCTAAGTAAGTACCTATACCTTTAATATAATTTAGTTATTTCGCTTGGAATCGCAATTTAATTTAGATTACTTCTATTATTGTTGAAGTATAAAAAAAAATATTAAGTATGTTACAATATTGCAAAACTAACATATTGTAAAACATTGACAAATTTAACAAACATGACATTTTGAAAAGCTTGCGTTATTAGCGCGCCTAACGCCTTTAATGACGAATTGAAACGATAGCCCCCTTAGACTCATCTTTGATCGATCAATATAATTAAAATAAAAATTACAGATAAGGCTAAACTTCGACTGATATTAATCATAAAAGGCTTAACAACATTTTGTAAGTTCTTTAATAATTATTATAAGCATGATAATGTAGTAGATATCATAATGAATTGCTAATAAACAACAGTAATATCATTTAAAGCGAAAAGTTTATATAAAATTTATGAAAAACAAAAATCTGTCCTCAAAGTTAATTTTATTTCTTTTTCCTTGCAATTTCTATGAACTACATATTATATATTCTTTTTTATAGTATTTTTATATGCAAGTGTATTTATGTTTCAATAAATTCTTATACGTTGTATTATATCGATATTTAATTTAAAATGTTTTATAGTGTTGTACGTTATTTTATAGTTTAAATTTGATTTTTTCTGTCTATAACAATATGGACTTTCTATTCATTAATACATTTATTCTGAGCCTCATGACATAATAAAAATATCTAAGTAGTCTATTTGTAACAAAATATTGTCAACACTAAGTTATATTTACAAATAGATTTCTAGCGTGTATTGTACTTATTGATAAAATAATATTTGTGCGATATTTTTTAGTTTATTTCTATAATTATTAACTGACATACTGTTTTGCAATTTTGGTTAGTAGGTATGTAGATAAATGTATATTGAATTTTTATTCATTGCGTTAAGTTTGCTGAAGTAAAGAAAGATTTTATCCCTTCAGCTTACTAATTTTATCATTTTACTACTGGAATACTGACCAAAATAAGAACATTATTAGTTAATATAGCGATAATAGATTTAATGCTATGTAAAAAATGATTTGTCTCCAACAGTAACTATTATCATCGACTATTTCTATTTATTGTATTTGCCCAAATTTTATCATCTTTTAGAATATTTAACGTCGTTTTAGTTAGTGGCTCATCATATACATATAGTAACGCTATTTACAATAACAAATAAATATTTAATCCAACTATTTGGGGTACTTAATCATCTATAATTAAAAAACAGCTAACGAACTGGCATTTATTAAGCGTAAGCTAAAAATTTTACCAATCAATCTGTTCAACTCGCGAATACTTATTGCTTGGAAGTCACCGGTAATAAATTTATACGACCATAATTAATATAATAACAATAATCGCTAGTTACTAATAAAAAATCACAATACTAACCGTTACAATATCACCGTTCCGCGCGTGAACACAATATTCGATCTCTGATAGATGACAGTTGACAGTTCTAGTTTGACATTCCGCTCAGGCAGTCTGCGGCGAGGGCGAGCTGTCGGGCTCGTCGGGCGTCGATCAGCTGGGCAGCTCGTCGCTCTCGCGGTGCACGAGCACGCGCACGACGGTGGGAGGCGCGGCGGGCGGCGGCGCGGCGTCGGGCGAAGCCTCCGTCACCAGGATGCTGACGGCGCTGTTGCGCGGCGAAGGCGTGGGGGCGCGCGCGGGCGGCGTCACGCGCCTGGCCGAGCTGCGGCGGGACGTTAGACGAAGTGAGCCTGGAATTACCATTGGGGATGATAGTCTATGTGAAAAATTACATGTGCGTGT
This sequence comes from Heliconius numata, assembly GCA_016802625.1. Lineage (NCBI taxonomy): Eukaryota > Metazoa > Arthropoda > Insecta > Lepidoptera > Nymphalidae > Heliconius > Heliconius numata. Next base: position 23,624 of record JAEBDU010000116.1, read on the forward strand.
ACTATTAAAATAACTTAAGTTGATCAGCAATTGAAAAATGTTAGAAACTAAACTATAGTGTTTATGACGTTATATGGGCTTGTAAATAAGGTGCCAAGGTTTTTTTTCTCTCTCTTCTTTCTTTTTTTAGATAAGCAGGGCTACTCTTGAAACCCAGCCCTACGTTTGATTTTTTTTAAAAAGTCATACATTTTTATAATATCCTTATGTAAATTTACTGTAAGCTAACAGCTACATGCCAAGTAAATTATTTGGCTCTCAGTTAGTCAGTTTAAACTTTTTAGTACGATTTGCTTCTTATATAGCAAACATTAGTTACTAAAATTATTATAATAAAAAAGCCTCGTTCACGAAACGACCTATAAAATATGGAATAATTACTCACATATATTTACCTGATAAACAAACCAAGGTACGATTAAACATTAAAGGGCCTTGTTTTAGAATAAATTGATATGGAAGAAACATAAAGGACGACACATAAACAAGTACATGCAACTGGTTCACATAGAGGCTGGTAAGCACCTTCGAAAGCAAGTAATAATATATGCTTTTTAATATGAAAAGGATTAAGAGCAAGCATGCACATTTTTCAAGTTTTTAGCAACCTGAAAATAAATATAGAGGCTATAGGTATATTAAATATATAGGTATACATACTTATCTTATGAAGCACAATTTATTTATCGATATAAAAAAACGCTTTAATCAGTACATATCATGCAGCCATAACATAGAACGGGATGTTTTTTTTCAGGAACTATTATTAGGTACTCTTATGTAATGAAAAGTTTCACAATAGTTATTTGATGAAAAATAAGTGATATTATAAGTAAGCGTTATAATAACTCGTTTATACTGATTCAAAACTAGGTTTAAATATTATATGAAGCTTTTCATATTCAATTTATCTACTGGGAAAGACACAAAAAGCATAACATTACATATGAACCTGCTCGTTTCGGGACCACATCCTCGTCCACAGCGTCCTGGTGTCTCAGGAATAATGGCAAGCCATATGCAGACCTCCTGCGAGCTGGGGCTGCTCCTGAACTGCTTGCCTGGAAAATAATTAAATTTAGGTTTAAAAACATCTATTCTCAACTCAAAAGTTCATCACAGATTTTCAGAATCCATTCACGATCGTAGTCACCATTGATCATTATTTTGGAAACCGGCTCTATAATCTCATAATTTTGAACATAGTAATATTTAAATTTTTATACCAATTTTCATTTGTTTATGTTTTAGAATCTAAATGTGTGAAAGAACTCTAACTCTAAGTTTACACTTGAATACATTTTATTTCTGACAACTTCACTTTTTTATAAGTAATTTAATAATACCTGATCATTAGGACTGGCTCCAGGCAACAGTAAAAGTGGCAAATTCAACCAGGCTCCACCAATATCACTCAAATCAGAGGCATCGGACGCTCTTGAAGACTTTCTACTAGACGCGTGCGATCCTCTTCGAACATGTAACAATGCACTCAACTTGCCCCCCCAACCGTGACCGGGAGACCATTTTGTACTTTCTTCTTCTTGTGATGGACTTCGATTTTTCCTCCTAAATAAGAATACAATTAATTAATTATTTGTAATATAAAATTTCAATTTTAATGTATGAACTTCTAGACACCAGTCCAAATAAAGTCTTCTAAAGCTTATTACAGACTAGTTACAAATATTATAAAATTATCTAAAACTTTTCTTTAGGGTAAAAATCTAAAAGTAATATTTACTTTATATAATCTCGCCACGACCGCTGTATTGTTCGTGCAGCTTTGTCCTCCCTTTTCCATATTCTAGTAGAAGATACTATTTCTAATTCTTTCCTCGTAGGAAATTGTTTCTTAAATTTAATATCCATCTGTTCTTGTAATTGTCTAAAAGTATCCGTTTCCTCCACATGACCCAATACATGCTTAACAAGTGCATGTAAAATGTCCAAACAATGAATCTTATTGCCTTTAGCTATAGGTAAGTTAAAACTAACTAGAGCTACTGTATTAGGTTTAGATATGCCTAAAGGAGGATCTAACGATGCTATGAAATCGGAGAGTTGAGCAAAACTTATGAATTGAGTAGCGTGTGGATCATATCTGAAAGTAAAATTAATGAATTTCATTATTGTGCTAAGCTATCGAAAGTTTTTAGTTTCTTCAGCTTCACGATATATCCAGCATATAGCAACGTAGCCAAAGGGAACCTAGTGTTAATACACTCCGTTTCCCACTTTCAGCCCAATATTCAACACAGCGTATTAAGCATATTGAGCGACGGAACTCAACGCCGCGCTTTGTCCTGACTTCGCTGCGCCGCGACGGGCTCAAAGCTTATTAATAGCATATAAAATATTAACTAATACTTACTTCGACCATCTAATATAAAACATTTCTAAATCATCTTCAACAATGCCTATTTCTTCTTCTTGATGAGCCTGATTGAAATTCTCGAGAATAATAGCTATATACATGTTTATTACAATCATATAGCTAATTATGATAAAAGAAGTAAAGTATGTTATAGCTAGTAAAGGGCTTCCGCAGTTTCCGTTGGTGTGACCGTGATCGCCGAATTCACAATCAGGTGGCTGAATCATAAGTGATTCTAAAACATCATTCCAACCAGCTGACGTCATAAGGCTGGAATTGTAATAAAATGTTATATTAAAATTAATATATATCGTTTTCTCGATAATGAAGAAAGTCAATTAACAAACAAAAAGAAAACCTAATTAGTCTCTATAATTACTAAGCAATAAGTCAAAGTATTGACGGATTTTGTTAAGATTATATTTTATTTTTAGACTGAGGTGACTTCCCTACGAAAGAGACCATCTTTGGAAATAATTTTAAATCAATTATATAAGGATATTATGTTATTCTCTTATTGTCTCTACAGATCTTATATTTTTATAGAATTAATTATATAGAAAATGACTTTTACACAAAAACGCTTACAATCACAAAACAAGAAATATTCTAGGAAATGGCTTACCGAAAAAGAAGTTGCATACTTCTACCGAAGGTTTGAAAATTGACAATATCATCAAGAGCGCCCTGCTCCTTAACGTGCCCGAATACAGACATGCCAATGATCGCGTATATGAACGTTATTAAGGCGAGTAAGGCGCCGATATTGAACAACGCTGGTAGAGATACCACCAAGGCGAATAACAGTTTCCTTATGCCTTTCGCGGCCTGAAACATATAAATATTTGAATTATTTACGTACATTTTTGTGTTAATGAATTTTTTTTTCAGCTACATACTTTACTTCACATGTTATAGTAGGGTATTCGGAAATAATCTAGTGTTAGCCACCTTCTTTCCAAAGCAGGGAAATGTAAATATTTCTCTCAAATTAGCCAAATTGCAAACCCACAACCACTATGTTAATAGCTAGAAGTTGCTCTAACACGCCATAGAGGCCTCTGAAAGAACATACTAGATTTATCAAAATTGAAAACTTACTTTAATCAGTCTTAAAATCCTCCCTATGCGGAACACCCGAACAACTCGGAGTAAGGTGGGAGATATTGGCAAGTCTATCATAATGTCTTCCATTAAAATACCTAATATAGAAGCTAAAACTAGCAGAAAGTCGAAGACATTCCATGGTACTGTGAAATAATGATAGCGTAGACCTATTATTTTAACTATTGCCTCTAAAAGGAAAAATAAACGTCATTAGTATTATTAAACCGTATTATTGTTTATTAACAATATGAAAAAAATACTTACCTAAGCCAAAAACTGTTGTAAAAAACGCGTTGCTAACTTCCAGTACGAAGAAAACCGAATGCGGTTGATCGTAATGCTCTATGCCCATCGTTAACATGTTCAAGAATATAAGAACGAATATAGCTATTTCGAATCTCCTCGAGTTAGACAAGTCATAAAACATCGCTAGAAATTGATTCCTTGGCCTTTTTATTACTTTCTGGGGCTTTTTCCTACCTAACTTTTTCATTGCCGTATAATAATGCTTTTGGCTTTCCGTGAGGAACATTTCGAGAACACCACCTTCGTACTAAAAAATTACAACTATTAGAATGAATATAATAGGAGAAAAACAAAATACTGCAAGAATTTTTGATTACCTTTTTTTTGAGCATATTGAAATTGTCTATGATTACTCCTATAAATAGATTAAGTGTGAAGAATGAACCGCATACAATGAAAATAACGAAGTATATATACGCATAGAGATTGGCCTCTCTCGCTGGTTGCAAGTTCACGCCTCGTGCGTCAACAGCGTCAGCCATCACTTCCATCCATCCTTCGAATGTAGCAACTTGAAATAAAGCTAAATATGCAATACCGACGTGATCGAATGATATCTTCGAGTTGATCCAAGTATAATTGTTGTAGTCACATTCCCATTTATCGTTGACTATCTGAAATTTAATATTTTATATTAAAGTATGTATGCTATAAGGAGCAACTCTTGGAATCCATACTTTCTAATTATTTCACTATAATTTAAGTATCAAGACACTCCTTTTTAGCTTAATGCCACATTTTGAGGAGGTATAAAGAATGTATTTCCATTTCAAGTAAGGATTCAACACACAAAATCAGCCTTATCTATTTTATTTTAGTAATTTGTGTAGTAATAGATTTAACCTTATTAAGTTTCAAATTCATTCGCAATTTCAAAAACTAATAAATATTTAGAGATTTATAGGTGTACCTATAGATTTATATATTTATTTGAAAACTATTTTTTTAATCTTACCTCTAACGGTAATAACTCTCCATCACCATCAACACACTTAAAAAATTTTCCTCCAAAAAACTGCACTCCCATTATAGAAAATATCAACCAAAACACTAAACATACTAGCAGTACATTGAAAATACTAGGTATAGCATACATGAGAGCATTTACGACAATCCGCATCCCTTGCCATCGAGAAATGGCTCTCAAAGGCCTTAGCGCTCTCAACGTTCTTAGAGATCGTAATACTTTTAGGTTTTCATTTTCTTCTATTAGTAAACTAAATACTGATACCTGAAATTAAATTAAATTATTAATAATTCATATTATATTAATATACATAATATGCACTTCCATTATGCACTTTTTGAAATATTCTAGGATACAATCAAAGTTTGTAAATAGTCTTTCAAATAACATTATATTTATAACCACCAAATTAACAATATTATTTTATATACTTACAAACACTATAGTAAAATCTAATAACGTCCAGAAACTCGTGAAATATCTGTAGAAGCCCAACGCTATCCATTTGAAAAACATCTCTATGACAAATATCATGCAGAAACTCAGGTTGGTCCAGTAAAGTATTTTCTTGAGAGGTATATTTTTTTCTAAATGAATATCCTCAAAACAAAGTGTAATACTTGAGGCAAAAATAAGAACCAAGACGAACCACTCGAAAGCTGGAGTGTCTACATAGCGGAGAACATACGTGCGGATAAACATCCATTTTTGGCCAAGTTTGGTCTGAATACACGCGTCCCAACAAGAACATCTAAAAACGCAATAAATTATAAAGTCATCATTATATCTTTGCTTAAATGTGTATAAAATAATAAAGAGGAAAAATATAGTATCATTGATAAGAAAATGATCTGGAGGCAATATTTAAAAAAAAGTTTATTTTCATTTTGGGTCTCTCTCTCGCTCTCGCTTATAGTGTTATATTTATCACTTCATTGCTTTATCATTTATCCTTTTTAGCAAAAATCATATAATATTGGTACGTGTTGCAGAATCTGCTGAAATATTGTTATGTAATACAGTTAATTACATTGATTAAATTGATGTAAGCTAAAGATTAAAAAACTTAAATAATAGTAAATAATCAATCAATATACAAACTGCTTATAGCATTGTCGTGGAAAACAGCTCTGGGGTACTTTTGGCTCTTTCTGTTTTCCAAAACCTGGAAATTTTCCCATAGGATCTATATATTGGCCTTTAGAGTTTTTTCTACCGCCTACAGTTAATTCATCAACATATGAAACTAGTGTTTGCCAAGGATGTTTCATATCTTCTTCCCCTGGCTTAGGTTCTCTAAGAAATTTTCCGTGTCGTCTTGATTTTTCTGGTGTCGTTCTACTAGATATTTGAGCCATTTCATAGTGTTCATTATCATCTAAATATAAGGAAGTTGTCGGGAGTTATTATTTACAGGACAAGCAATCATATTTCGTTTAGTATAACATTCTAGAGATATAATTTAATATTGTTTTTATTTATAATTGAAAAAATTTTAATTTTCATACCTCTAGAATCTGAAGGTTGAGTATGATAACCAGATGACATCTGGTTTAACAATCTTTGCGCGGTAATCAAGTCAACGGGTGAGCTGGCATCGAGATTTTCTTTTGAGTCTTCTCTTATACTCGTTATTTTATGTTCAGCGGCTAGATCTCGTACATCCTTTAGAGTTTCTTGGCTGCCATGATTAAAATTATTTCCTGCTTGGTAAACTGGTGGGAATCCGAATTCTGAACCTACATTTATTGGTCTAAAAATTGTAAATATGTATTAAGTTTTATCAAATAATGCTTAGCTTCATAAAAATGATACGGGTTCGTGTATACATAATTATGAGAAATGACAAAAGGTAACTCACCTATTTAACGATTCTTGATAACTATGACTATAAATATTGTCGTGTGGAAACAATATAGTTTCCTGTACGGACCCTGAAAATCTTTGTTCGTTTGGAATTGACGTTTTTTTCTCCACTGTACGATTTTGTAACATATATTCATTAACTAGCTCTTCTAATTTAGATTTCTTTTCAGTCTCTTTACTTCTAGATATAAGAAAACCTTTTTTTCCAATTAATGAACGTAATCTATCGAAGCTCTTAGCTAACTTTGAGTCTTCACCAACTTCCTGGAATATCAGTTTATAGAAATTCAAAATAATTATTTTTGTTCAGTCATAATGATGAAAACGTAAATAGATGAAATACCTCTTTTCTATTTTTAAGTTCTTCACTATTAAAACTATTGAGCAGCAAAGCGAGAAAGAGGTTGAGCACCATAAAATTGCCCATAACCAGCGCTGGTAAGAATATAAAGAAACAGCTTTCCGCACCGCTCGCCTGCTCTGCTCTCATACAATCCCACAAAGGCTCAATCCACTCTCCGCAAAGAATGCGGAATATCATCATGAACGAGTGAAAGAAGTCATTAAAATTCCACCTGAGAAAGCAATAAATTTATAGACCTATATTTTAACAACATAATAAAGATAACAAATTGAGAAAGAAATTAAATAAAATTTCACTTTAAAGTAATTCAATATAATTATTACCTTTTTAGTATTACTTTTATACCTTACCTAGGCACGGGGTCGGGGTCAAATTTTTCCGGTGTATACGATTTAGAGAACAACTGCATACCGATGACGGCAAATATATAAATAACTATAACTAACACAAACGTCAAATTACCGAGAGCACCTATAGTTGAAATTATAATACTTAACAATACTTTCATTGTAGTCCATGACTGAGCTAACTTTAACACACGCAACTGAAAATTAAAATAATTAATATTTAGAAACCTCAAAATTTATTTTTAAATATCGTCTTGATACTAAAAAAATCAATCACTTACCAATCTAAGGCCTCGTAACACGGATAAACCATCCACCAGCTCAAATATGAGATCCAAGAGACTTGCAGAAACGATGATTAGGTCAAAAATATTCCATCCACAAGCGAAGAAATCTTTACTCATTGCCATTACTTTCATTATACATTCTAGTGTAAATATTGACGTGAATACCTTTAAAATAAGAAAAGTAGTATTAAAATATTAAATTAATTTAATTTATTGACATTTTAATTTTAAAAGATATGATACCTTATTTCCTATATCTAACGCTTGCCGAACATTTTCACTCATCCCGTGATGTTCTAAGGCAAGAAAAAGCGTGTTCAGAACTATACACGTAGTTATGAATAGTTCGAATAATGGATCTTTCACTATCCCATATAAACAGTTCTGGAATTGAAGCCAACCCTCGTAGTCGATACAACAAGTCACACAGCATTCACAATTTCTGTCCACAAGTTCATCTGTGACCAAAAACATAAATCAATAGAAATAATACAAGATATCAAAAGCTACACATATACGCACACACACAAACACACATTTAGTAAAGTTAGAAATTTAGGAAAGTCGAAAAAGAAAATTAGCAGAAGGGCTGAGGCACAAGAAAGCTTATATAAATAGCACAAATATTGATGCGAAGCTTTCGTTTGCAGATTCAAATTAGTGTAAATTATACATATTATTATATAATTATTGAAAAATATTATACATGCATTGTAAGCGGAAATTTGGGGCTGAAGAGAAAAACGCAGGAAATGTACGATAAACGATTTTGAATCACCAATAACGCCGTTATTAATAATAATTTAGGGTCCCACTCGAATCGCATGAAAGTTAGACTATTAATATTTACAAAGAAATTAAAAGTTTCAGAGCACACACAAAAATGATGATCCTGAAACAGACTTCAATGCGATTCTCACGACTAATTAGTCAATATAAAATGTACCAATCGCATCGAATGACCCTGCAGTCTTCCCTAAAGGAACAGGGGTGGACTGGGGGGCAGAAGCGTTGGCGTCGGTGTGTTTACTAACCTGTGAAGTAAGTGCAATTTTGCTCGTAATTGCCCATATGAGTTTTGTGCGTGGCTGCCAATAAACTGAGCTCATTAATTTTCGTCGTCTCCGCTTGCGGGAGGTCGGGCGCGCGCTTGTATGGCCAGTCCGCCCCTGACGATATTAACGAGGGTAGAAGCGAAGTTGCAACAGTGTCGTAAAAGTGTTTAATGAAGTGTCGCCTCGTCGAGGCGTGGAACTAACGGTGAGTTATATCAGCCACTAGGCAACCATTTACCATCTCTTAGCATAGATAGATCTAGATTGATTGATTCACTAGATTCGTTTTTAGGTTTAACTTAGGAATGAATATTTACAGGGTTTATTGTTACAGGATCATATCACGACAATTTCATAATGCTGGTAAAATGTATATAAATTATATTGTTATGTTTGTAAAAATGTAAAATGTCCAATTTTACATAATTATGTTTATAATCAATAAAATATTATATAAAGGACAGGCGGCTCCCGCGGCTTCGCCTGCTTAAACTTATTGTAATACTTTAGCCAAATTGTACAAAAACTTTATATTAATTGTAACTTCTTATTTTGATTTATAAGCTATATTTTGCATAAAAGTAGAACAAACATCAATCCTCACAAATTTTTACATTTATAAAATTTGTAAAATTGGTAGGATTATCCATACAGCATGATTCACTATTATTATTGCATCGAGATATTACATTCCGATAATTTAAGTAATTAAAATTTTCAGTGTATTAACGTTTGTTTGAAATTATTTAATAATTTAAATTTAAATATGAACGTATGAATTAAAAAGAATAATCAACAATTTTCATTACAAATTTAATTTATTACGCTTCAGTAGATTTCCCGACACCATTATCAGAGTTTTACAATGGTTTCATTGGACATATTAAAATATTAAGAGAATGAATAGTTCAGCTATTATGAAATCTTCGTTATTTTCTTAGTATTGTTATTAAAAAAAATGTAGAAAATTTTCGATTACATAATTAAATCTGTGAAATCATTCTTAGCGTTGTCAACTTATGAGCAAAGAAAATCTACGATCTCAGTAGCTTTGCATATAAAATTTTGTTGTTAAAAACTACTAACTTTGTTGTTAATAATATTTATCTCTTACTGTACGAATATATAACAAAAGCGAAGCTACCAAAGATGCCTTTTGATTTCGGATTATAAAATAGTGTAATTAACAATGAATCCAAATTCAAATGGCTTTAAATATTTCATATTAATAAATACAAGAATACTAAAAGTCTTACACGGTGCTTCTCATATCCAAAGAAACTATCATCTGTATGCAAATATAAATTAATAAAGAATTATGAACTGATTAATTCCGAAATGTTTAATCAAACTACGTTATAGTACAGTACATCTTATCGAAATAACAAAAGAGAGAGAGAGAGATTATTTTGCAGAAAATGCAAGCTTTGAAGGTTTCCAGAAGAATTTTAAGGTCGTCATGTAGTATATGAGAGTAGAGAAAAAGGAAGTTAATCATGCATTTGAGCCATTTGTGGCGTCCATTAAAAATACTATGCTACTGAAAAGAATAGTTTTAATCAATTTGAAACATAATATCGAAAGCGAATATTTTGATATTAGTGTTGTTGATTGTGTGCTCTCCAGTGTTGAAGCCGTGCCAATCAAGTTAATTTATAATGCTACCAAATACAAAGAATATTTGAAAAGATTTTTATAATCTATTTCAATACATTTTCTTTGATAGCATTATAATTATAAGAGAATTTTAAGCTGTGCGATAAAAATAGTATAAATTTTACCTAGAACCACGATCTGATTCAGATAATCGGGGTTAAGTGGATATCTTTCTTGAATGCTTCCCCTTTCGCTCTTTTTTGCGTGTTCAACTTGTATTTCGGTTTTGGAGCCATTATTCTCTTTGAATTCGATCTTTTTACTTTCCTGTGAAATTACCTCGTTTTAAATAATATTCAGCTGTCTATTTTTTTTTATATTTTATTATAACATATTTTATTATAACAAAATAATTTCTATTTTTTTTTTTATATTTTATTATAACAAACTAATATCAGGATTTTAATGTATATTTTTTTGATTCACGCTTTTTTAAGATCTCTCCGCCTAATTTTCGAAACATTGCTTGTAGAGAGTTGCGCAACTTATCGCTGCGCTTTATCCACCATAGCGGGGAAAAATCATATTTTAAATAAAATTTCAGCAAAATGAAGCTTCATAAAACAGACAGACAGAAATTAAATATTAGAGGTACAAAAGGTAAATTTTAAATATAAACAAATTTAATAATTCGAGTGGGAATTGAACCCACAACCACTAACTGTGACTTCTAATAATTTCCTGTACTAAATATAAATAGTCTAATCAACCAATAATATAATTTCACCTGTTTTATAGGAAGTGTGGTCGGCGGGTGCGGTAGTAGTCGTCTATGCGGGTGGGGTGCTTGGTCGTCAGACGTGTGCTCGCCGTCGTCGTGGTCGTCGACCACGCCGGAGTCGTCCAGCGATGACTCTCTGTTGTTACTGTGGTCGCTGAGCTGACGACCAGCCACACTTAGGGCTCCGCGACCTTTGAGAGTTGAGAGAATATTTTTTTTATATTTTTAAAATGCTATGTTATGTTCCTTTGAGTTGAGTCCGTTGAGTCCCACTACGTTCAAACTTTTATAGATTTCCTAAAATATTTTTCTATTCTTAGTGTTAAAAATATTTAATAAGTAAATATTACATTTTTGTCGCACCAAATGATAATTCTTAGCAAAAATCTTTGGGTAGTCAATATGTTTAAGAATTTCGACGTAGCGTAGCGACGTATTTTGTAAAATTATTTTTTTTATAAGAGCTTTCAATATAAATTTTAAATGACAAGTCTTAACTATAATATAAATTTCTTTAGTATTTGCATATTTTCAGTAAATAAGTAAGTAAGTTTTAGAACGATATATTTAAAAAAAAAAAAAAATATTTCCCCATTCACAATAAACATATAAAACTATAATATATTTATTATATTAACATACCTAATGCGTTATCTGGGTGTAACGTATGTGACGGTGGTGGCGGCGGCGGTGGAGCCGGCAGCGGTGGCGGCGACCCGCTAGGTGTTACTGACCGCGACCTCGATCGAGAACGAGATCTGTAAATGATAATAATATTATATACTAGCGACCCCCTTGCGGCTTCGCCCGCTTTTTCTACTGGATTATTCATATAATATATGTTTGCAAAGCACTTAAGATAATGTGAAAATTAATTAAACCCTAATGCAACCCGCATTTTCGTAGTTTCAATAAGGATTTTCTAATTGTTTTACACAGCAAGGATTTTTTAGTAGGTACCGTAATTTTAAATCTGTGCTACTAATCTTTTCAAGTACTTATTAAAATATATTTAAATGATTATTTTTAGATAGTTAAATGACTTTTTTAAACGGACGAAATTATAAACAAAAACCTACCTACTAATAACTACTACAAAAAATATGAAACCAAATATATCGCGCTGAAATAATACATTCAACTCCAATTATCCAATACGTGCAAACGCGTCTAAATCTTCGTTGCTATAGAGGCAGGCGGGTTTTTTTTTTTTTCGAGCTTGTGGTTAATGGTGAAGAGGGTATTCCGTCCCTGATGAAAAGCAAACACGACGTGGCTGCGTGTGAGGAAAATTAAATAGAATGCATCGGCCGGGAATCGAACCCGGGCCGCCCGCGTGGCTAGCGAGCATTCTACCACTGAACCACCGATGCGTGTAAGGCAGGCGGGCGCGGCGGACGCATGGCGAGTGGCGAGCCGTTTCGCAGAAAGGATTTTTTGATATTGTAACAACTTCTAAAGTACTTATTAAAATTAAAAACATTAAATACATTAAATGGCCAACGTAACTAATATACTTATTTATATGCTGAGAGTAAGGGATAAGTGAAACTTGAGTAACATACAGCTGATGTGTCAACGGCGGGATGTGTCAACAATTAAATGCGTTTTTCTCTAAAACTATTCGCAATTTCGAAATTGTGTAAAAAGCAAATGTTATCTTCGTTTAACGTAGAAAATTAATAAAGTATTTTAAAGGATAAGGATTAATACCATTATGGAAAAATATCCCTCACAATAAAAAATATATTGAAATTACAATTTTTAGACAGAAATATGATCACTACACGTTATTCTTAAAAGATACGAATATGCTCTCGCGGACTTTTTTGTAGATCTTATTAAGACAAACAATACTCCAGTACATTATTTTCATGTAGTACTTACCATTAAAGCAGCGCATGCGCGAAAGTGTCTCAACGGGTATGACTTTATACACATTTATCGTATTTATGTTAATTTACATAAGAATGTACAAATAATAAACTATATATAAACCTTCCCTGAGAAACACTCGATCTAATGGTGAAAACCGCATAAAAATCCGTTGGGTGGTTTAGAAGAAGAAGAGTTAGAAAGTTCAGACAGACACAAAAAGCGACTTTGTTTTATAAGATATAGGATATGGAAATTAAAATATTGATGTAGACTGGGTTGATGGAAATGAATCGTTTGTCTCATGAAATTTCAGTCCCCCCTTTTGTAATTTTAAACAAAAATAATAACTGTATTAACAAATTCTATTTTCAATTGTGGGTCTGATTCCCACTAGAGGTAATGAAATATTTAATATTTGCATTTCTTCGCTTTAGTGCCAAGGCAACGCGCGGCGTTGAGTTCCGCCGCTCAACACGCAATGTGTCTAGAATTCGACGGTAAAATGGGCAACGGAGTGTCTTAACACTAGGTTCACTAGATCTTGCTGTGTGCAAGATAAAGCGTGAAGCTTAAAGATCTGTAAAAGATTTTATAATTTTCCAATTCAATGTCCAATCTGTTAAAAGTTGACCATTTCCCGTCTTATAAACTCATCCGTTCCTAACAAAACTTGGTATACAAAATACGAGCAACGCTCGCGATGCTAAATTGCCGCCTTGGTAAACACTATTATTATGTAAATTCCCTACGTGTTGACTCCAATTTGTGAATCAGGTCAGCTGGTGATGGTTCAGATTCATAACTGTCACAAGAATACCTCACACGAACAAGTGTTTATTAGGCTGTAAAATGATCAAATGGTTTAAAAGTACTATATTCTAACTTTTCTGCTCAGTAATACATTTTTATAATCGCGTGTTTCCTAGATTGAGTGGGATAGATAGATGAGTCCTGTCTTGTGGTGGGCATAACTGTAGTCCTAATAGCGCTATATTTATAGCTTTACGCTGTATCCCACATAATTGGCAGAGGAAACTTGGGAACCTAATATTAAAACCGTTCGTTAACATTAAGATACTTCCGTTCCCCAATTTACACCGAATTCTGAAGGCATTGAATGTTGGGTAGCGGAACTCAGCACCGCGCTTTAACTCATAACCAGAGCAAGAAAAGTACTAAATATTTCATTTCCTCAAGAAGAAATCGAACCCGCAACTTACCGTGTTTCTATTACATTTAGGTAATAAAAACTATATTATTATCACACAAAAGATAGATTTTCTTTTATCAAGTCTCAAATCTTAAGCATACGACAAGGCTTGCTAAACGTTAGTCGATGTCCAATGTCAATAGAGTCGACGGCTACGTTGAATCGGGCCCGACTTCGTTATTATCCAGATACCTATTAGCACGAATCTTCAGAATTCTGATCAGATCAGGTCTCCATTCAAAAGATTCGATTATTCGAAGATTTGCAGATCGAGGGACCCATTGAATGAGGGCCGTCAAGAGATTACAAGTCTTTTGCATGTAAATTTACTTGGAAGTAATTATATAAATGGCTGCTTGAGAATTATTATAATTTGTCGAGTTTTCTTTTGTATATAATATAAGTGTATAGATATTCGTTTTTATTTCTAATTGTTAGTTAACAATTACAAATAGCAAACGAATGTCCTTTTGTCCGTTTTAGAAGACCATTTATTCAGAGATGGCTGGGAAATATCAGACTTGTCGGTTTTATTTAAAAATAATTATTTTTTTATTTATTTACCAATACAATAGGGCAAAAGTAGTTGACTGACTGTGCATTTTGTGCTAATAGCAAAATTTTGAATGAAATAGGTCAAAGAAAAGTCAAAAGAATTTTCACAGCAGGTTGCAATCAATGCGATATCGCGTGATTTTCTGAGCCATGAGAATTTCTAGAAATTTAAATTTCAATCGCGCTCTTGTCGACTTTTGAAATGCCTACTTTTAGAAAGATACAGCAAAAGGGAAATTTTGAATTTCGTACGCTACGGATGATATTTTTCTACAAAAACAAACGATTAAAAACATTTAGTACAATTTCTTAAATCAATTTTAAAATAAATTAAAATATTTAAACTACAAAAAAATATTTAATTTTATTTAAGTTCTACGGTTATAACGTTTTTTAGTACAAACCATATAAATATAATAAGCCTGAATGTGTAAAAGGTAAAACGCTTTATGGTGTAAGGCTCGTCTGGCGGTGTCGTTACCGGTAAACATAAACATTTATAATGAAGCTACATTTGAAAAGCCCCTTGAATGTCCCATAAAGAGTAAAATGGGTATATTTAATAAGACCATATTCGCGAAGTGACTGCTTTTAATTGTATTTAGGTAAGAATTACAAGTATTTAGAAGGAAGAGTTAAAACTGAGTAAGTCCAATTTGTTCAAATTTTACGTTTTAAAACTTGGGCTTTGTACCGTAAATAACGGATACTACGAAGCTCTTCTATCTTGCATATTTTGCAAACTATTTGAAAATAATACACTCATTTTCGGCCCATTTAAAATTGTAAGTTTGGTCTGTCTGTCTTTTTATCGAAGGTTATGTTTTATGAAAATCGAATTACCTGTTTAAGAGTTGCAAGCAATTTTCCAACCAAATTAGTGATTTTTTGGATCTGAATTCAGGAGTTTTTTAACATTCTTAATTTTGTTTCCTTCTAAAGATAATTACATAGTGCGTGTAAGTAACCTGATAAACATTATTCCGAAATGAATTAAAGTTAATAATAATTTAATTAAGAAACAATACAAAAGGGCAAAAAATGTAAGAAGCAAAAACAATAATTATAACAATTATTGCATCATCCTACGGAGCTTTCTTTACCACCATAAATGAAAAATCAACAAAGAATAAAAATCTTCTTGCAAACATTCATTTGAATCTTTCTTGTTAACATTTATTCTCCCCCCTACATTAGTGGGAAGTGATGAAAATTCAACTTAAGTGATTTACGAGACAGCCATACCAAACTTATATAACGTTTAGTCCATTAAGGCCATCCAGTACAGTGCGCCATTCACATTGTTCTCAAACAATAAACTATGGTGGATTTTAAATTACAAAACTTTAAGGCGAAGTTTGTCCTTTTCCATTAGATATAACACGTTCATAGAAATTAGTTTTGCAAACACTGATTTGTTTGAATAGTAAATATTAATTTAGTTCCCGATATACTTTTTGAAAATTTATATAAGTACTAGTGGACCCGAACGCGGCTACTACGCCCGCTTGAACTATACGAATATTTGTTAAATATATTTATAAAATTATTTTCAGTTTTCAATAGAGAGACGCGTTAAGCAAGCTCATTTTGGGTGACGTTTTTTAACAACAAATTTTGCAAATCGTTGCTTAGCAACGGTCGCATAGCGACGGTTGTTATTAATATGGCGGAATAAATTGCATGTCAAATTAATAAATCTTTTAATATATTGGTATATATCGAAAATATTACAAATATGAGAAAAAAAGTATCCTACACACTCCGACAGACAGACAGACAGAGTTACTTTCGAATTTATAATATAGGTATGGAGATATGGATATATATTTTATTTCATTTTAATTGTATTAGGCTTTTGCAAAGTAGTTAAAACTATGCTTTGGAAACAGAGACTTCTCCAAGTCGGATGAGGAGAAGTCGAAATATTAAACATTTTAATTTCCTCGCTTTGGTAAAGTGGTAAAGCACGGCGTTAAGCTCCGTTACTTAACACACAATGCCTCAAGAATTCGGTAGTAAATAGGGAACGGAAGTGTCTTAGTGAGGAACGTTGGTCTGTCTGTCGTTGGTTTGTTTTAGTCAGGAGTGTCTTAACTAGGTTCGCAGAAAAGTTTTGCTTTGTAGCTGGTATAATGAAAACTACTTTGGGGAGTGTATTTGCCGAAACTTGAAATGGGTGAAGCGGGAAATTAAATTTTATACATTCCATTACATATTGTTAATAATATGAGAATGGAGGTGATGAGAAAAACAGAAATTAAATTATTTTCTTTGATTAATAAAAACAAGCACAAAAAAATATTAATAACTCGCAATATATATTTATCCCCAGTTTCCCAGTGAAATATTTTTTTCAATTTCAGTTAAATATTAATAATATTTTATTACAGGCTTTCCAGATAAATTTAACATCCGTTTTGGAAGAATGATTTATATTAATATTCATATAAATGTAAACATTCCAACGCTTACAAATAAAATATGCTTTTATTTATTAAAATATATGTAACTCGTTTACTGAGTTAAAATTAAAACAATATTGTGCATAAACCGCGGAAATTATATATCGATTTATAATTATTTTTTGTTCACTTTCACGCTGTATCCCGCATGTAGCAGAGTAGGCAGAGTAGACGTTACCCATAGCCCGCCAATTTTTTTCTTGAGACATTGATTGTTGAGTTGCGTAACTCAACGACGCGCTTTACCTTGGTAACAGAGCTAAAAGAATTTGACTTTATAAAATAGTATCACAAAATAAGATATATATATATATATATATAAAATAACAAAAAAGGAAGAACCAGAGCTCTAAGCTTAGCTTTGATTGTTATCTAGTTGAGCCGGCATGAAAATCCTACAGAGAACGCTATACTGATTAAACGGGATTACTTAATGAATGTAATTATTATTTAACAACCTTTTTCCTGTCTACGGAATGGATATCTACGGGCGTATACGTTTTGTTGTTTTATTGGAATAATTGAGATTTACGATCAAAAGGTAAATAAACTTCGATAGTGTTTTTATTCTTAAAATTATAAATTATAAATTAAATCTCTTTTAAATTATATTCATCTTAGTATTGATAGCTTATATATTAATTCTTCTTATACGCACTTCTCTTCTTTTTCTTCTTATACTTATTCACACAGAAGTATATTTTTGTACTTAAAAATTCCAGGCCAGTCGTTGCGCATAGGTACAAGCGTGTAATTGTAAACGCGACAGGTTGTGGGTTCGATTCTCACTCAAGGATCATATTTAATATTTTCTTCGCTCTGGTGTTGAGGCAAAGGGCGGCGTTGAGTTCCGCCACACAACAAACAAAGCCTTGCCTTTAGAAACGGAATGTCTTAACACTGGGTTCCCTCTACCTACTCTGTTGTGTGCGTGATACAGCGTGAAGCTGAAAAATGAGAGCTTTCCAAAAGAAAACATTACATTTCCAACTATCGTTTGTATAATTTAAGGAAAAACTTGTGTTTTTCCTCTTGACATAGATATTTCTAATATATGTATAAGCATAAGCAAGCATCCCTCACACTCTTGCCGCCAGATTGTATCTCCTTTACGCAATATTGATTCTCCTCCCACCAAACCGTATTCCGCCGATTCACTGTATAGAATGACATTCCTGTTACCTTCTGTATTAGTTTAATGTAGATATACGTTAAATAACTATAGAATTTGCTTGGTTTATTCGCCGATTTTAATTTAAAAAAAATATAAACTTATTTGTTGATAAATATAAATTAGTTATTTTATTTTGGCTAACATCTAAGTAATATATTGGTTGCTTAATTGGCAAGCCAGAAACAGTGAGTCCAGGATGTGCTTGAGTCATAATGTATGAAATCATTAGGTACTATGGCAAATTATGGTACAAGCTTAAAAGGTCAGTAGGCAGAGGAATGTAGTGTTATGACACTTCGTATATCGCGTTAAATTATCGAGTGGCAGAACTCAACGCGAATCCGTACATAGGTATAGGTGACAAGCGGACGAAGCTGCGAGCGGGCCGACAGTTTATAATAGAAATAAAACTGAATATAAATAGCGCTGTTTATTGTCACAAGATAAACAATCGAGACATGTTATGCTGTTAGTATTTATTTTGACTTGTGTGCGCGATATTGTTTCATCATATAGCCCGATCTATTTATTGTATGAAATGAGTTATTACAAATTTATTTACTATTTATATTATACTCTTTACTTCTTTGAGGTCAGTTGTAGCACAGGGGCACAGTGTGACTGTAAACACGACTGGTTGTAGGTTCGATCCCCAGTCGAAGAAATGAAATATTTTTATTTTTATTTATATTTTCATTTCTTCGCGCTGATATCGAGGCAAAGAGCGGCTTTGAGTTGCGCCACTCAAATGAATTGCCTCCAGAATTTGGCGGGAAGGAAATATTTAAAAGAAAATATTAAATATAACCTTCCTCGATGGGAAACGAATCCACAACCTTTGTTCACATTCCTATTGCTCAAAAACTAAAACTAGCGATACTTAATTGCACATAATAATAACGACTTCGAATCCCACATACAGTTTATATGTTTCATACAAACTATGTTCCATGACATCTATATAAATTGTAATAGGGTTGTGCGATCCCACCCGCAATACCTATAAATGTCGACTTAAAATCCCACTAATATTTATGTGTATTGGTTCAAAACTTCTAGGAGCAGCCGGACGAACTATTATTTATGAGTCGTTTTTGGAACATAGTATGAGAACAAATTTCATCTTATTTTATTAGGGTTAACCTTAACTCGAATAATATATACTCTATGGAACATACTTCCCAATTCAATTGAACAAAATGTTACGAATGTAACGGAAATACCGATACTCCATTACTTTTACGAGGAACGTTCTTGGAATTTAATGATCGGTATAAATTTATTTTTTATTCTGTGTCACGTGGTATTGTTATCTAGAGACGTAGATTAGTTTAATATTAGTTTTGGTTTTCTATTAAAAAAAACAGCTTCAAGCTGAATATAAGCTCGCATATAGCAGGGTAGGCAGAGGGAACCTAGGTGCTAAGACACTACGTTCCCCATTTTCCGCCGATATTTCGAGGCATTGTATGTTGAGTGGCGGAACTCAATGCCGGATTTTTGCCTTGGTGCCAGAGCGAAGAAAATTCAAATATTAATAAACAATTCATTCCCTCGAGTGGGGATCGAACCCAAAATCGTTGCGTTACAGTCAAACCTTTGTGACTCTGCGCCATGACGGCCTTAATTGGTATATGGTTTCGTTATTCGAAAATGTAGTTGTACATATAGACTTATTTTATTAAATATATTTATAAATGTAAATGGCATCTTAAACTCTGGCATGAGAAACATAAAATTTCTAAAACAAAAAATAAAACAATAGAAATAGAAAAAAAAGTATACAAATGCTAATTGCTTGATATTTCAATATGAAAAAGGCGGCTGTCCTTTTAAAATCCCGCAATGCACCAAAAACCCATGGCCCATGGGTAGATTTATTATGACACACCATTGCCTTTTATAGGGTTTATTTGTTTAAAAAAGACACGGCATTTGGGTCTTCATTACGTTTGGATTTAGACAGAAAAGGGTAAGGGACGGAAAAATAGGAAAATAAATAGGGTTTTAGTAAGCTGGTCAAGATAGGGATTCTCAGGGAAATCCCCTAGATTTAGTAATTTAATCTATATGGTAATGCGAGTAAGTTTGTGTTGGCTATAATTATACCAAACAAAAACTATTTGGCAATGTTTTAAGCATCTATTAGCGTTAATCTTTCTACTTCTGTCTATAATAAGAAAAAAAGGTAAAAGTAAAGAAATAATATGACTTATAAGTTAAATATAATATAAATATTTTTTTTTATACAACCGAATCGGTTTAAATTGAATTTTCTATACAACGTAGCTACCGTCGAAAGAGAATTTAGTCACTTAGGTCAATCTAGAGATAACACAAGTTCAGTGGTTATATTTATGCAGTAAGGACTTAATAATTTTAACTATTACTTCCGTTAACATATCCTAATAGCACATAAAATACTGAAAAACTAACAAAATTGTTTTTTATTAACAGATTTAAAAGGCTTCCAGTTCTTTAAAAAGA
Source organism: Heliconius numata (assembly GCA_016802625.1). NCBI lineage: Eukaryota > Metazoa > Arthropoda > Insecta > Lepidoptera > Nymphalidae > Heliconius > Heliconius numata. Next base: position 44,446 of record JAEBDU010000116.1, read on the forward strand.
ACCTTGAATTCTTGGCTTCCTTGCCGTTAAAGCTTTTATAACATAAATAGACTGTCCACCGTCTAGTCTTTATTTCTACCGCCTGAGGGCAAAGTGCCAACTATATTTATTTCATTTGTTCGAGCGTCGAGGTAACGAAATGGCTATAAAAGGTAATTTCAACGTTTTAAGTTATTAGCTTCACACTGTATATCGCAAATAGCAGGGTAGGCAAAGGGAACCTTGGAACCTGGTATTAAGACACTCCGTTCCCATTGCGAAACTTTTGTTCCCCATTTTCCGCAGAATTCAGACATTGCGTGTAGGGTAGCGGAACTCAACGCCGCGCTTGAGTGTTTGATTTTTATTAAAATTTAGATTCGGCTTTAGATACCGAAAATGGGTTACTTAAAAAAATTTATTTTGAAGACTTTTACCGACATAGAATTTTTTTATGGAATCGTATGATAGTGGAGTAAAACATAATAGTAAAGTATCTATAAGGAAAATGTCTATTTTTTACTTGTCCCCAAGGCTCCATAGAAATGGGAAATGTATTTTTATGTACATATTTTTATTATGTACTTTATTTAATTAAAAAAATAAAATATGCTTGAAACCGTCATGGCGCAGTGGCTCAAGCATGACTGTAATGTGACGAATGTGGGTTCAATTCCCACTCAGTGAATGAAAATTTTCATTTCTTTGTTCTGATACAGAGACAAAAGTATGGCGTTGAGTTCCGCCATTCAACACGCAATGCCTAGAAAAATCTTTAAACTAAAAATCTAAAGAATTATTTTCTTGTAACCTTTTTTTTTTATTAAATTTAATTAATTTTCATATTTAAGTCTAAAAGTTCATACAAAAACTCACCTTTCAGTGACAGTAACTGTGTTTGTGTGATGTATAGTGCTTTTCCCTCTTTTACGTCTTCTCGTCCGTTTTCTGGAATACGAGGCGAGTAGTAACCCTTTTCTGGCGTCAATACGCTTTTTGGAGTCCCTTGCTAACGTCCTCACCGCAAGGGATGTGGGGTCAAAGCTGAATGTGGAATCATCACGGTGCTCGTTGAGATCTTTCTTCCTTTCCTAATAAGAATACATGATTTATTAGTTCATATTAAATATTGTATAGTAATATTCAGGTATATTATGTAAAATAGATTTCATTGTAAATATACCTCTCCTTATAGCCTTCACTAAGCGATTTTTAAATTACAATTACATATTAAATCTGTAATGGATATCGTGAAAAATATATATATGTTCATTACTAAAGGCTTCACGCTGTTCACGCTTCATTCTGTATACAGCGGGTTAAGCAGCGGGAGTTTAGTGTGAAAACACCCAGATCCTCAATTTCTGGCGCATTTTCAAAGAATTTGTACTTTGAGTGTCAGAACTCAACGCCGTTCTTTTTCCTTGATTTCTTCAGAGCAAATAAATGAAAATATTAACAAATAATTAATTTATATATTTATTTATTTATAATTAATCAATTTATCATTAATAATTTATTAACCCCGAGTGGCAATCGAACCTACAGCCGTCTCGATACAGTCACTGCGCCACAACGGCCTCTATAAAATTGAACTTTGTAACAAAATATAATCATATTTTGTATATAATACAATCACATTCTTAGTCATTAAATAACTTAGATAGTGTTTTCGTGCTTTTTAGTTCTAGGCTTTCAAATATATATCGTATCCTCAACTATATACTATAGTATAATGTAATTATATTTAGACGTAGTATTATGAAACTTAAGTGCGCAAACTATTAAGCTTACATCAGGTGGCCAGAAGCAACACATATGAATATGATTAACTGAAGATAAACGAGCTCCAGACACCACCGTATACTGAATTATACTTGCGTCTCCTTAGAGAACTTAGAAGGAGAGATGTCTAAATTATGCTACTTAGTCCAATTTCAACTCTTAAATTATATTTTTATGTTTAAAACATACTGTTGTTACAATAACCATTCATTTCTATAATAATTCTTAGCTTCCCACATTTTTACTTTATATTGTAAAAGTGAAAAGTTTGTATATTTAAATGCGCTAATCTCAGTAACTTCTGTTTGGAATGTTTTGTTAATTTCATCAAGGAAGGTTATATTAAATCGCATAATAGTTTATATATCGTTTTAGGTCTAAATTAATAGGCAGAGAGTATTAACACTCTGATCTCCGACCATAAAATATGATTCACTGTAAAAACAAGAACACTTCCATTACGCTAAAACCTCAATAATTAGAATAGTTTATTTCACAAATAAAGTCAATGAAATGCAAAATTGATAGCACCATAAATCCCACCAGATACAGAAAGGAGAGTCAGGAGTGAGGCAATTCGTTGTGGGAAATCACCCGTTAGTGTTCGCTGAGTTAGCACGTAGCACGTCGTTACAGTGCCTGCGTCAGTGACGTATCTAACCTATGCTGTATTTCATTGTTAACGATTTTATCTAGTAAACGTTGGTTTTTGTAGGTGTATCGATACTAAAGTTAGATATTTTATACTAGTATAGTATAGTAGATAAAAAAAGGTATGTATTATTATCCAGTTGTAGGTTCGATTCTCACTTGAGTAAATGAAATATATATATTTTTTTATTTATTCGCTTGGGAAATGAAAATAATTCATTCCCTCGAGTGGAACTTATTCCACAACCGTCGCGCTTATTATCTATATATATAAAAGGACTTGTCCTCACTGACTGAGGTAAGACGCGCGCACAGCCGTAACCGCTGATGGTAGAAACGTGGAATTTGGACAGATGTTTACTTTCGTATTCTGGACATCCACTAAGAAGGGATTTTGAAAAATTTTAACCCTAAAGGGGTGAAATAGGGGTTCAAAGTTTGTATGGAAAAAAAATTAAATCGGCACCGATTTTTATAAAATTTGAAATTTAGATTTTTAAAAGTATTTAATTGAACACGTGTTTCATCGTTTTCTAGAATTCTCCCCCTAAGGGTGCAAATAAGGGGTTGAAAGTTTGTATGGGAAAGTTTTTAAATCGCCACCGATTTTTATAAAATTTGAAATTTAGACTCTTAAAAATATTTCATTGAACACATGTTTCATGGGTTATTTGAATTCACCCTTAAATACGCAAGCGAAGCTGCGCGCGTCCGCTAGTTACATACATAGCTTCACACTTTATCCCTAGCGAAGTAGTCAGAGAGAACGGAGTGCCAAACGCTACCGTCTTACCGGCGAAAGAGGTATGCTCTTTCGCCTCGTCCTCTGTCATCAACCTCTTCATACATGCCCTTCGGGGGGTCCTCATGCTGTATACGTGACCTTGCTCCAGTATCTTTGATACTGTGTTTTCGAAGGTCAACCGAGGTCTCCCCTTACCTTTCTTACCGCTCACTTTTCCATCATAGATCTTTTTTGCCATTCGTTCATCACTCATTCGTTCGTGCCCAAACCAGCTGAGCACGTTCTTCTTCATTCTCACTGTGACGTCCTCGCTATTATATAATAAAATATGTATGTATGCCTTACCTCTTGCGTTATTTGCGATTCTTCCTCGTAGCTGAGCGCTACGACGGCAAGCATCAGGTTGATGAGGTAGAAGGATCCAAAGAACACAACCACGGTGAAAAATGACACTGACATTGGCCCACAAGACGATAAAACCTGGAATAAAGATATTCTATTAGTAAATTCATCCAATGATGTTGCTAATATTAATATTTAAATATTATTTTTTTCATGATTTACGAAATAACAGAATAGTTGAATTTATTTTAATATAGTATTTTAGTATAATATAAAATATATTTTTTTAAATACATTAAAGTTTAGCTAAGTGATGATAATTTTAATATTAATGTATTAGAAATATAAATACGATATCAAACATGTTTATATATTTAAAAACCTCAAAATTAGCTAAATATATTAAAACAAACATTTTTTAAACTAATTGGCAGATTAAGCTAGCTAAATTTACCTCGATCAATTTTTAATTGCATCGTCTAATTGGCTTAGCATATAAAGCGATCATTTGCTTAAAATTTTCAGCTTTAGACTTCAATATTTATGATATAAAAATTTAAGATATTTTTCATTAACATTTTCGCGTAGGTATATGTTTACGTGAAGCAGGGGCACAAGCACTGTTAACCCAATGGTCGTGGGTTCGATTCCCTTTCAGAGGAAAGAAATATTTTTTTTATTTTCTTTTTCTGGTAATGAAGCAGATCACATCATTGAATTCCGCCACGCAACGAAATGAAGTCTCGAGAATTGGGGGGAATGTGGTGTGTGTTAGGTTTCGCAGGTTCCCTCTACCTACTTTGTAATTAACGGAATATAGCATTAAGCTAAAAAACAGTAGGTTTAAATTTACATATATTAAACATATACATCAATAAACATTTAAATTTTAATTTAATTAAAAAAAACCCTGAATGTGGTAAAACGATGGTAGTCACTGCATTAAGTTTAAATGGTACAATATATTTCCTGAACAGCATCAACTCATTTGAGCCATTAGCGCTTTGTATCGGTGCCAAGTCCGGAACTCCCCTCATAACTTGCGTTGCCTTAATCATATATTACGAGGGTATATGTAAATTATATCATGCACCAGTCGTTGTGCAAAGGCATATGGTATGACTGTTAATGCGACTGGTTGTGGGTTCCTTCCCAGTTGAGGAAATGATATGTTTAATATTTTCGCTCTGTTGGCAAGCGAAATTGAAAGTGTTGATTTCCACTACTTAACACGTAATTTAGAATTCGTAGGAAATTGGGAAACGGAGTGTCTTAACACTAGGTTCCCTCTGCCTACCCTGATATGGCCGGGATAAAGCATGAAGCTGATAAAAATAAATAAAATATATATATATATGTAAGCGTCGTATACATGAAATCGGAATTATGAACGATTACATGTTCAATGATTCCCAACTTGTATAAATAGTGCCAATTAACCTACATTTGTTTCTATTTTGTACACACAAAGTAATTCCGATGTTGCTTTTATGTTCTACGTATTGCTAACACTAACACTAAGGCCAGGTCAAATATAACCTAAACTATATATTAGCAGAGGAAACCTAGTGTTTAGACACTCCCCTCCTATTAAGACACCTCCGTACCCCAATTACCGCTGGAGGCCTTGCGTGTAGAATGGCGGAACTCAACGCCGCGCCGTTGCCAGAGTGGGGAAATTAAAAAATATATTATTATATCAATAAAATATATGAACACAGATTTCCGGGTTTATATTTTTAATTACATTTTCTAACATCCTAAATTGTTCGCTCTATGTGAAAGAGACACAGAAGTTAAGTGCTAATTCCCACTATTCTCCGCATTATTATACACTAGATAGCAAAACTTAATTCTAACCTTGATTTAATAAGATATAGAGACATATGTAAAACAAATATAAGCATTTTCTTCAGTAGAATTGGAATTTACAACCAAGTTTTTAGACACGTGTCGTTTTATTATGACGGAAAAAAAACTCGTTATATTAATTATCTCAAAGTCCATATAAACAAATAATAATTAGCACTCGAGGTACTTAACTCCTAAGCAATTAAAGCACATAGAAGTGAGCGAGCTAAGTGCGGGCGAAAGTTTAACTTAACGAGAAGATAAGCTTTATTTAATTAAATTACTTTACAATTAGCGTTACTAAGAAATGTACTTTTCTAGTCATTGTAAATAGTAGTTTAAGTGCAACTGCAGTCTTTTTATTAACAAAAAAAA
>JAEBDU010000116.1:65173-178643 GCA_016802625.1 Heliconius numata
AATTGTGTAAACTAAAAATATGCATGTACCAACATAAAAGAGTTATTCGAGTTAGCTCGGAAGTAATATAGTCACTTCCACAAGTGTTTGTCGCGAGCGGAAATCAAACCTGCAGTAGGAAGTGCGCGCCGCGCGCCGCTTTAAAATGGGACTTTTATTTTATTTATAGTGAAATTCCGCTTTGTAACGAACCTTTTTGAATATGTTCAGTGACTCTTATTTAAATTTTTCTGTTATATTATTTTTATGTATAACAATGAAAAATGTTTATGTAAGCTTTTTTCTATATGTAAAGGAATCTAAATTGAAATGTTTAAATTGCTGATTCTATTTGTTTAAATCATGATATGAGAAGATCTCTAGAAATGATTTTTATATTCCTAAAAAAAATATAGACAAAGATATATTATTTTAGCTACTCACTCGCAGGTTAGACAATGGGAACCTACATCTAAGACATTCCCTTCGCTATTTAGGTCCAGTTACCGTAACATAACATGTTGAGTGGTGAAACTCAAGACCGCGTATTGTCTTTTTACCATAGCGAGAGAAATAATTCTATCGTTTACTGTGCTGTTGTACCAGTACGGCCTCAAAAGATAAAAAAACAGGCTTAAAAAATTTGAGATGTGGATATTTTTTCAAAAGCAAAGAACGACACTAGGTACCTCTTCACAAAAGTGTTTCCCCTTTCAAGGGGACCAGAATCCAATCATCCATCTCTTGCCAATTATTTTATGAAGAGCCTATAGGTAGAGAGAGTTCTTTTGATATATTGATACAATTTAAGCATAAGAATCTACGAGAATCTCTTGAAGAGATCAGAGGGAATTTAGTATTAAGATGTAGTTTTATAATACTAGGTTCCCTCTGTCTGTTTTGGATTGTGCCAATTTTTTCGAGACATTGCATGTTGAGTGGCGGAACTCAACGCCGGACTTTTGCCTTTTTTACCTCGAGCGTAGATCGAACCTACAACCGATGCGTTACAGTACACCCTTGTATCCCTGCGCCCTTATTTATTAATATTATGTTAATAATAATTAATTTAATTTACCTGGCATAATTGAAACAGTTTTCAAAGCCCTCAGCACTCTGAATGTCCTCAAGCCAGCCAAGTTGCCGACCTCCATTCCTATAGTGGCGTAGCCCGACGTGATCACCACGAAGTCCAGCCAGTTCCAAGGGTTTCTTAAGTAAGTGTACTTATTTAAAATGAAGCCTTTCGCTATGCACTTTATTATCATCTCTGCCGTATATATCGCCAGGAATATGTACCTGTTGAAGAATAGAATTAGTTGTTATTAGAATTTTAAAAATTATATAAGTTATTTAAAACTACTGTTGATTATGCGAATTTCATACAATATACTAAAACCAAAATTTTGTTTCGTCTACTTAAAAGTTTGCTTCTTTTTTAGTCGACTTCTGTAAGAAAAGGAGGTTATCAATTCGACTGTATTTTTTTTTTGTTTCCAGAGAATGTAAAATTGGATATTACATATTAATTTCAGCTTAATACTTCAGAAATTCTCGAGAAAAATTACTACGAGACAGCCAGAGTAAACATATACGGGTATATTTATTTATTATTATTTACTTAAATATATATTTTTTTCGCTTTTGAAATATGGAAGCGAAATATACCCAAATATAACCAAAAGCTATACTCGTTCTAGAAATAAGAGTAGCGAACTTAAAACTATTCAAGTAGTAAAATATTTTGTTAATTTCCTTTCTTACACTTTAAGCCGTGAAAGAACAAAAGAGCTTAACTACTGAACTTTTTAAGTGCACTTAGCAAACGAATTTTGAATTTCTATTTTTTGACAAAACTGTGTTAATATTGCTATTATTTTCTAATAAGTAAATATACGAAATACAAAAAATAGTTAAATTAAAGTAATTGTATATAAAATACATGTTTTTTATGCTTTTATTGAGCTTCAAATAATTTATCACTGGTTCACAAAAAAAAAAAGAAAAAAAAAGGTAAACTAAACATTAAAGTTTACAATGTAGTTAAAGCCACTTGGAAAAATGTTAGACTTATGTGCATCGGTATCATAATTCATAAGCGGTGTTGAGTTCCGCCATTGAACACCCAATGCCTCCAGAATTCGATTAAAAGGGGTGGGTGGGGTTCCAAGGTTCCCCCTATCTACACTGGATGCATGATTTTTACAAGTGCAAGTTTTTTTTCTCTATTTACGTTTCACCCTAACACGTCTCTCGTAAAATTCGCAAAGCAACATAAAGCTTTTCCATTGCGAATTGCTTTTAAGCAACATTGCTGTATATCTGTTCAGTGTAGCCTCCCATATTTGCAGGAATTTATATTCTATAAATAAATATTATATTTTTTAAGATACTATACTACTACTATAATATTTTAAAAAATATTAATTGTTATTGATAAATAATACTGTAGTAGTTGTGGGTTCGATTCCCACTCGAGAGAATAAATTATTATTTATTAATATTTCCTTTACTTCGCTCTGGTACCGTTTCCCGGAGCCATTGCGTGTTAAGTGGCTAAACTCAACGACGCCCTTTGCCTCGACACCAAAGCGAAGGTATGAAAATATTAAATATTTCATTACCTCGAGTGGAAATCGAACTTACAACCTTTCACGTTTACAGTCACACTTTCAGTCAGAGTCAGAGTCTTTCATGATTGATTAATATATCCATACAATATATTTGAAAGCGTAGAAAGATACTTAAAAATTTACAATACAAAATAATTTAAAAATGAAACAAAATACGAATACATATGACAAAAATATCACAACGCGTTTCACAGCTTAACTCTGTAATGCCGTCATTAACGTACGAACGCTGTGTAAAACAACTTAAATTTTTACGTCTCCATTTCGTGGAGGAATTATGGAATTGTTTTTTGACTTTTAAATTATTGCAAAACATTACTTCTTTTTGTAGATTTATGTAATGTCATTGCATGTGTACTCTAATTGTCTTGTTGTCAGAGAATGCTTAGTGTTAAAACACTCCTTCTCTTCCTATATTTTAGTACTGTAAGTTATCCTAAAATATTATCACGATAATATTTACATAGCTGTATGTAAAAGAAAGAAATAGATAGATTGGTTGTCGATAATAATTACATAGCTATATGTAAAAGAAAGAAAAAGATAGATAGGTTGTACCAGTTTATCTTACTTTATCATAGAAACAAGATATCTGCATATATTTATGTATATTAGATTCATTTGCCAGACATTGTAAGCAAAATCCTCTCGAGCTCTATAATTACATCTCCATATGAGACCTTCCTTTGAGGTTACTCGCTTAGTTACAATGTTATTTATATAGAAATGAATATAAAAATTATTTTTTTCATCATTTGCTCTCTGCCTCAAAACTTAAGTTCTCTCTTTTTTCCTTATTCTGCCCGCCCACTTTGAATACTTTTTTAAGCTTAACGTTGTGTCCACCATATAGCAGGATAGGCAAAGGGAACCTGGGAACCTAGTGTTAAGATACTTCCTTAATATTAGTCTTCCGTCGCCCAATTTCCGTGAAATATTGCGTTGAATATGCCGTGAAATATGCCGCAAGAGGCATTGCGTGTTGAGTAGCGGAGTTCAACGTCGCGCTTTGTATCGTTACCCAAGCGAAAAAACGAAAATTAAGAATATTCAGTATGCATTGTTTTACGATGTATGTAAAACAGAAATTAATAAAATATGCATATATTTTCTAAGTGATTATAAATATTTTATGATACACTACCTGGTGAGAAGCGGATGTGAACCAAAGTTGTGTTAAGCCAACGAAGATGGCTCTAAATGTGTTTTCCATTATCCATTAGTTTTAGTAATAGAATATATTTTTATAATGAATATGATAATATATTTCTGTATCTTTAAAGATTCTCTAATTATAGCTAGGCGTTTACATGGCATATAATAATAATAAGAATTAAACAATATTATGTTTTTCCTATTAAAAAAATTACATTGACGCTAGAGGCACAAGTATGTAACTGAAAACGCCACAGCTTGTGGGTTCAATTCCTACTCGAGGATATTAAAATATTTAATATTTTAATTTTGCTCTGGTGTCAAGGAAAAGCTCAGCGTTGAGTTCCACTACTCAACAGAGAGAAAGTCAGAAACTTAACACTAGGCTGCCATTTACCCTGCTACATGAATAAAAAAATATTTATAACCAAAAATTATATACCCCTTTATGAAAATATTATCTATATATATATATATATATATATATATATATATAAATCGAAAGGTCACTCACTCATCACGAAATCTCAGAAACTACAAGTGCTAGGAATCTCAAATTTTGCATAGGAGTTATTTATAGGACGTAGGTGCTCGCTAAGACGGGAATTTGAAATATTCGATTTCCAAGGGGACTTCCAGGGGTTTCCACTTTACTACTACTACTTTAGCACTTATAGTAACGAACTTCTTATATGAAACTTCGTTACTACAAATGCTAAAGTAGTAGTAGTAAAGTAAAGTAAATTAATAAACGTAGTTCACGCAGGCGAAGCCGCGGGCGGGGCGCTAGTATTTTATATAAAATGGAGGCTTTTGGCACGTTTAAAGAACAACAAAGAATTACTGACCAGGTTATACTAGCGCAGTAGTGCGGCAACAGGGGCTTTCGCTTAAACTAACTTAAGCTTTCAAAGTAGCTTCTGTCGGCACTTTTAAAAATATAAATATAGCTTTATTCTCAATTGTACTTGGCTTTTAAAGGTGTTAATATAAATATATGGATTGCAGTGTAGTGGTAGGTGTATAAATAAATACGAAAATTTAGTTTTAAATATATATTTTTTATGAATAGTAAGCAAAAAGAACTTAGTGATATTTCGCCGTCTAATTTTTGCGTAGGTATACATTTTTTTTTTCTTATTGAACCTAAAGTACTTCATATAGGATATATTTTTTTAAAAATATAATTTTTTTAAAATCCTAAGCGAAGCAGGGAACGATTATAGTTATAATACAATTAGGTTTCCCAAATACATAACCAAGATTCAATTTTTACATACATCTTAAATATGATATAGGAATGAGGCTAGAAGTGGGGCAGGAACACAAGCATATGACTGGGAACGCTGGGACTGGGAACAGGTTGTAGATTGAGGAAATCATATATTTAATACTTTTATTTCCTCGCTTTGGTAACGAGGCAAAGCACGGCATAGAGTTCCGTCTCTCATTGCCTTGCCTCTGAAGTTCGGCGGAAATTGGGAACAGAAGTGTTTTCCCATTTAATACTACACATACTGAATATTAATAATGTCATATTCGATTAATCGATATTAAATATAAATTAATATTTAAAATCGTTGGATTTGTATCCACTACAGTCTATAATATTACCTAAAACTTGTAAGCCACAGCCTTCTACTGTGTCGAAATAGCTTTTCATTTAAAATACAATTCTTATATTAAAATAGCTGAAGTAAGTTAAAATACATAATGCCAGTACAACAAATGATCAATGTTACCAAGACGACGCTGAACCAAAATATTAATATTTAAGCTTTGGGTGTTTAAATTTAACTTTCAACATTTGTATAGAAATGGCTTGTATTTCTATTTGTACTTATATGAAATAATATTTAAGATACTTTAAAGGGTAATTGATATGACTTTTTTTAATATGTTCTTTTAGCTTCTGGTATGTTATTGCCTGCATATAGCAAGTTAGGCAGAGGGAACTTGGGAACCTAGAGTTAGGACACTTCGTTCCCATTTAGACCATTTATTTTCAACCGACTTTTTGAGGTATTGAGTGTTGAGTGTTGGAACAAAACGCCGCGCTTTGCCTCGACACCAGAGATAAGAAATTAAAATATTAAATTTCCTCGAGTAAGAATCGATCTAATAATAACCTGTCGCGTTTACACGCTTGTGCTCCTGGCCTCTACTGGTCTCTACATATAATATTTTGTTATTTATTTCTTTGAAAAGCTTTATATTTTTTTAATAGTTATTTTAATATAGGTTTTAATAACTATAATATAAGTGCAATATTTCATATTATAATAAATTCGTCTAAGATTATGCCAATATGTAAAAAAAATTAATAAGCTGAATAAAAACGTTTACTTCAGAAGATGAAAAAGAATGCATTTTAGCGAAAATCACAAAAATACTGAAGCAGATGCTAAGTCGGGCAAGATTTGTTCGAGACAGGAAATAAAACGAATACCGTTAAAATAGACCTTATTTTGTTAAAATAGAGTCCAAATTCCATTGACATAAATTGCGACGAAAATTTCTCAGTCGGTTAGTCTCGCAATAAATCTCTAGAGATCCAGAAGATTTGTTACAATGTTGGTATAAGAATGTTGGTAATCGTGTTAACAAAATGAACAGAGTATAAATTAAAGGCCAAATTACTATATGATTATTACATTTAATAGGAAAATTAATTATTATTAATTACAGTGGGGAACGGAGAGTCTTAACACTAGGTTCCCTCTGCCTAACCTGCTGTGTGTGAGATACAGTGTAAAGCTGAAAATTAATTATATAAATAAATAAAAATACGAGTCAAATGCGGTCGTCTAAGGGTTCAGTACTTACTTCAGGATATCAACGGGAAGTATAATTTATAAAACTTGACAAATTTAAGTTTGCGGACGTATACATTAATCTTATATGAAATGAACTAATTATAAGTTTGTAGTACTTTTTCTACGAAATATCTATAATATTTAAATTTTTGGATTTTTTCCTTGGTTTAGTTATAGTAAGTTGCCATTTCGTCCCAAATTTCATAACTGTAGGTTCACGGGAAGTAAGTATCCTATAGGTTTTGATTAAGCAGCAAATTTCATTTCTTGACTTAAAAGCTCTTCCTGTGCTTTAAGGGACCATAGACCTCAATGTTTGATATTAATATCAGCTTGAAACTTGAACTTGAACTATCATATATCATCAATCAATCAAATCAGCCTTTTCGGGGCCACTGCTGGACACAGGCCTCTCCCAGGGTGCGCCAAGCTCCCGATCCTCCGCCTTCCGCATCCAGTCGAAGCCAGCTTCTTCAGGTCGTCGGTCCATCGAGCTGGAGGGCGCCCTACGCTACGCTTGCCGATCCGATTGTATATATCATAAGCCATATTAATATATGGTAAAACATTTTTTCTTAAATAAAATGAGCTTTCTACTTATAAAATGTCAAACACGGTTTGCATAATAAATTATAAAAGATCACTTGATTTGAGGCACTGAGTAGAGAAATTAATTTAGCGGCAAAGTTTGTTTTTGATTACTTCACTTATTTTCACTTCATCTTAAATTTGTTTTTAAGATGTTAGAAACTTTGACTGCTCGTGATGCTTCCATTGGTGTTGTGTTTCGTAGACCTTAACTAATTTTGTTTTGGTTTCATAGGAAGGCTAAAATGTGACTGATTTCATTTAAAAATAAGGTTCTTTTATTATTTTTAAATATTTAAACTGGTACAGTTGATTATATCATTATTGTTATTAGAAAGATTATACTGGTTGACTGTGAGTTGCTGGATTACCAGGATGTGCATAGAGAATATAGTGTCAAGATAATCCGTAATCTACTTCTCATCCTAATTTTGCGTGTTGATTGATGAAACATAAATATCAAAATCAAAATATAAATAAATCATTCTCCAAGAGTTGGGGTTGAAACCAGAACCATTAAGTTTACGTCACTCTCTTACTGTTCCGCGATGGCCATACAAAAAACCGTATATATCGGATGTTTAATCTAAAACGAGAAACAAATAGGGAAGAGAAAGGTGTAAATTGTAGTTTTTACAAATAATAAAAGTAAATTTTTAAAGGCAAAAGTTAATTTCAAAAGATCCCCAGCTTTAGTATTAAACGGTAAGTGTTAAGCATCCCTTTGGTTGCCTGCCAATTTCAAATGTATAGTGCAATCTGTAGCTGTGCAGAATGGCCAATAAAAAACTTACTTTTTAATTTCAACGTAAAATAAAGCGAAAAATTCCGTCTGGAAATTTACGTTTTGATTTTCATAATTTTAATCCTACGCAATAGGAATGCTGTGAAAAAAAAGGATTCCATATCATTAAAATTGATTGAAATGATAATTTTTCAAAGTAAATCATTTTCATGGTTTTATTATAGAAACAATCAATAAAAGTAAACATTTCATTAAGTTTCTGATATTAACATTTCTTTATTCCTTTAGTCGTTTCATTTGCGATTTATATCGCTCGAAACATAATTAGCAAGGAATAATAAGAATAAAATAAATAAATAATAATAGAAACATAATAAGAATAAAATAATAATAATCTGAATTAATAGTTGATTCCTTTTTCTTAAGACGGTATTATTAAATGACATTTTTCTACTTTTATCGATGTTTCATTACTTATAGATAACGTAGAGTTCTCTGATATGAAAATATGGCTAGAGGGATTGATGCTAAATCCTATTAAGATTATATTAAAAAACATAAAATCCAATAATGGACACTTCTTAAAATGTAAATTTCAACGTGCACTGGATTTCTTACGTACCAATCTATGAAAGAACTTACAAACTTACTTAAATACTAAGACTAATTAAAAAGATATTTGTTAGTTTTTTACAAATTTAGAGCATGTTTATGAAAAGTTGAAAATTTTAAAAAAGATATTCTTCTACTTTATTTTCTCATTAATTTAACAAGAACGTTTTAAAATGAATAACAGAAAGTATTATAATTTTAATATCCAATGTAAGGGTTTTATAGGAATTAGTTAAATTAGTACAATTTACTGCACTGTGTTTGTATAGGACGATACGTTACTTAGTTTGCTCACGAGAGCCTAAGCTGGTTAAGAACAACACTCTTTGTATTAATTTTGTAGATGTGAGGGGTCAGGTAGTTAAATAAGATAAAAGATATAATTTTATAGTTTTTAATTATATTGTATGGTTTATGTGAAGGTAAAATACTTATATTTAATGTTCAATTTTCTTAATATATCTGTATTTTTATTTTTTTATTAAACATTTAATTTTCACGAGTCAATCGCAATTTTCCACAGGAAAGAAAAATATTTTTTAAAATTAGCATATAACATTTTTAACGTAGCGTGATTTGAACCTCTGCCTTTTGGACACAGTCCAAGAGGCACGTGTTCAAATCCCGGACTCTTAGAAACCACTGTGTTAATTTTTTATAATGTTTTCAAAAAAAGTAAAAAGAAAACTTTGTTAGTACATACAATACATTAACATTAACATTATTTTTAACAACATATACCAATATACATACATACTAATATACCTAAACTTTGAGACTAAATCTTTAAAAAATTATGTGTGTTAAAAAAATAAAACATTAAAAACATTTTATAACAAATTTAATAAAGAACAATAATTGAAATATAATAACATTTACAATTTCACAGTATTCATAAATTAAATAAACACGACGGACTTCACTCGATAAGCACTAACCTGTTGAACAGTGCATTGTATTCTTTTAAGTATTTTATTTTGTTTTCTTTCATAATATAAGACTACAGTGCTTGAGTTAACTAAGAAATAAAAAATAATAATGAGTCTCATAGTCTATGGACTATTGATGTTAGTTTAGTCTGGCTAGTATTATTTTCTTTTCTAGAGTTTCTAGATGAAATTATACGCTAGAGACAAATGTTAGCAAGCGTGTGAACGATGAACTGCCAAGATGATTTTATTTTATCAAGCAACGATCGCGCTCTGTTGAGCCATGTGAGTACTTTATATAATATATTATTGTTAATTAAATAATAAAAATGTATATTTTATATCTATAATAATTATATTAATGTCCCGGGAACCTTATATTAATTGATAATTAATCAGTATATTTTTGTTTATTTTGTTTATTACAATAAATAATATAATATAGTTAAGTGGGGAACGAAATCTCTTAACACTAGGTTCCCTCTGCCTACCCTGCTATGTGCGGGATACAGCGTGAATCTGATTGTTTATTTTTTTTATGTAAAATCGATCTATAATTTAAGTTTAAAAGTAGATATGTTCTTTTATATATTTGTCGATGCATTTATACATGCTTTAGTACTAGAAATTAGAAAATGTCTCTCTATTAATGTTAGAAATTCTAGCTGCGGTATTATTTATATGGTAATTTAAATAAAAATGCTTTTAGACTTAAAAGCTTTAAAAGTAGAAAATGACTACACCGTAAAGCCGATGGAGGTTCAATAGTTAGAGGTTTAGCTATTACAATAAAAATAAAAATAATGTATGAAGTTTTTTTATTTATAAGTTTTATCTATTTCATTATTATTTTTTTTTTTACGTATGTCATACATGAAAACTTAGATATATATTTATTATAAAGCCTTTATTTAAAACCTTAAGACTCAAAGACTAAAGATGAGGTGATAATAGATAGGTACAAATATATACTAAATATATAGTAATAGATAAAGTAGCGTAAGTAAAAATATATTTTTAAAAAGTCCAGCCAGAATATATAAAGCAACTTCTTTTTATAAGCTGGCGGTGGAAAACGGAACGGAAAACATTCCGTAGTACTTATTAATTATAAAGATAAAAGTGAGAAATAATATACGTTGCAAGTCAAAGGGACGCCTAAAAATAAAGAAAACTTTACTACCTTTATACTTCTAACAAGATAATAAGGTCTAAAAATCAATTGACTTGAAACCGTTGGGTTGTTGAAGTCGATTGACATCTTGTCATCGCTGAACGATTAGGCATGAAGCCAACAAACTTGGAGCTTATCAAAGAGCCGACGCCAAAGACCCCCCCAAATTCGTTCCAGTTCATTCATCAATATTGTTGAGACAAATAAACTGGATTTGGGTTAATGTAAGACTTTGGTTTTATTAAAATAGCTTTATGTAGATAGAAAATTATTATTTATTCAGTTCTTACGATTGGTATGTAGTCTAGGTTATTAGTTACTAGATTAATTTATTATTATATCTATTATATAATATTCTAAATTGGTATTATTGTAAATTATAATTATTTTTAATAGAAATGTATGATTAAGGATAAAAATAATAATTATATTTGAACAATTCCAAATAATCGGATAATAATAAAAATATTTTTGCTCTGGTAAATAAGTTAGTTAAGTTCAAATACAAAAAGGCATTTATTTATATTAGAAATATATATTTTGTATTTAAAAATATAACTTACGATAAACAATGATTTGAGTAAACGTATTTGATCGTAAGCCAAACTGAATGTGCCATATTTGTTATCCGGTAGGTATTGGTTTCGCGCCAATTTGCTTAATAATTCGATGACATTACCGACGTGACATTTGAAAATCGATTTATGCGAACTTGCCGGTTCTAATGCCATTTTGATTATCATAAGTATATAATACTGATGAATTTATTAATTAAAAGATCAAAGAAATTTATAACGTAGTTTAATAATTGACGAGATTCCACAGAGCACAGATTATATCAAAAGTTAGTACAAAAGTGAGGTGACACATTCTGCCATAGTGTTGTATCAATCGATAAAGTCAAATTTTAATATTTCAACACTCTCACCAAATTTGAACTTTCAATCTATAAGTTTTACAAAAAATATAAAAATGTTCATTTTAACTTTAACCATTATGCACTTACATTTAACAAACTCTTAGTAACTACACTTACAACTTGAGTTGTCATACTTAGTTAATACAATTTTATAAAATTGATAATTGTTTAACACCAATTTTATCTCTAAGATATTGAAATTTTTCTTTGGGTAAAGCCTTAGTAAAGATGTCAGCATATTGTTCTTTGGTATTTACATATTTAAGATCTATTTCTTTCTCTAAATATTTTTCTTTAATAAAATTATATCTTATATCAATATGCTTGCATCTTTTGTGGTAATCTACATTTTTAATTAAACAAATTGCACTTTGATTGTCAATGTTTAAACAAATAGAGTTCTGGTTAAATGCATTTATATCTATTAATAATCTTTTTAACCATATGGCTTCTTTGGTTGCTGAACATGCAGCCATGAATTCTGCTTCAGTAGTGGATAATGCCACACTGTGTTGACGTTGTGTTGCCCATGTCACAGCAGCACTATTTTTTATGAATATATATCCTGTCAAAGACCTACGTGTGCAAGTATCTTTTGCATAATCTGCATCGCTGTAGCCTTCAAGGCAGCTCTTCGAGGGCGAGTAGCATAGACCATAGTCTTTTGTTCCTTTTAAGTATCTAAATATTTTCTTTACAACATTCCAATGTGTTTGATTATAACTATTCAAATAGCGACTCACCAAACTGACTGCGTACATTATATCAGGCCTGCTTACCACTGCAAGGTGCATTAGTGAACCAACAGCTTCTCTGTACTGTATATTCTTGTCTGGTGTTTCAGTTCCCTTTTCTAGAGTTGTATGTGGGTCAACTGGAATGTTATTACTGTTAGCATTGTTCATATCAAACTTACATAATAATCTCTCAATGTATTTTGTTTGGTGGATAAAAATACATTTTTCAAATCTTTCTAATTGCATTCCTACAAAATTCTTTGGATCACTCTGTGTAATTTCAAAATTATCTTTAAGTTCACATATTACTATCTGTAATGCTTTGTTTGACTTTGACATCAGTAGACCGTCATCAACATATAGTAATAAATAGATATTATTATTATCAACATTTCCAAGATAAACACATCTATTTGCATGGCTGTTCTTAAATCCATATTTCTTAAGCAGATTGTCAAATTTTTGATTCCAGCATCTTGGTGCTTGTTTTAAACCATAGAGTGAACGATTAAGTTTACATACCTGATTTGGTGAGACATCCAAACTTTCAGGTGCTCTCATATAAATGTCTTCTTTCACATCTCCATATAAAAATGCAGTCTTGATATCAAACTGCATCATTTCATATTCATGTTGAACAGCTTCTGAGAGTAAGATTCTTATTGAATCATATCTTGCTGTTGGTGAGTAAACTTCAGTGTAATCAATATCTTTTATTTGTCCACATCCTTTGGCACATAGTCTTGATTTAACCCTTTCACGACTACGGGGACACGTTTGTTCCAGTTGAAAAAAATGAGGGTAGTTACAAAAAAAGAAACAGATATGTGTTATTGTATGTCAATTAGTTTCTTAAAGTACCTTTTTATTATTTGAATATAGTAAATTAGCTACCCAACCATTACATTTTGATTTATCATCATTGAAAAGTGGCTGTTTGCATCGCGCGAAATTCCTTTACTTCAGAAAAGTATTTCTCGGCATAAAAGTAAAGTTTAACGATTTATTTCCTAAAATATTTATTCAGTGGTAAGTATTTATTCATTTTGTGCACATAAAATACATTTTTTTCTGTTATGTACTTGTATAAGTCGTCGCAAACCTAAAGGGACGCCAGTGTCCCTGTGGTCTATGAAGGAAATATTTTGCACATAAAGTTCGTTGCAAAAAAATTCATTATTATCCTAAATAATTTATTATTTGTGGAATTTTTGAACTCAAGGAAGATGAAATTTGACATATTTTGATGGGAGATAATAGTGACGATGAAGACAATTTACTGCTCGACGAAGAAGCTCAAAAACTATTGGCACAGGATGATGACTAAGGCGTACTTGATGTTGAGATTGAAGACACAACATTGCACCATCCAGAAACAAAATACAAATCACCTGAGCCTTCAACTTCTGCTACAAATTCTACCAAAGTATAAAAAAGCAGCAGTCTACCTGATTTTAAGTGGAGGAAAAGAATATACATTCCAAATGTTTTTTCAAATATAGAGTATCAATTTAGAAAGGTGCAAATTTGTCAAGATACTGAAAACAATAATTTGATCCCTTTTGATATATTTGTTTCTACAACATTTTTTTGTATTTTAGTTCAAATGATAGTAACAAAATCATTGCGATACGCTCACCAAAATGGACGGGAATTTTTAATTGAAATAGATGAGATGAAAGCTTTTCTTGGAATGAATTTAGTTATGGGCTATCATGTTTTACCATCTTTGAGAGGTTATTGGGCTACAGAGCCAGATATGGCGGTACCTTTTATTTCAAATATTATGCCACAGGCTCGATTTGAAGGCATACGTAAAAATCTACATTTTTGTAATAATGGAATAGTAAGGGAACCTACTAGCCGAAACTTTGATCGAGCATATAAAATTAGTCCCAGGATAACACATTTGAATGCATCGTTACAAAGTGCTCTCAATATTAGGTTTACAAAGAAAAGAACCTGGAAGGAAGTCTTTTGACCAGCCTACAGTTTAGGCAAGTCGTAGCTCGGAGATTAGTCAACGGCGTTACTCGTCCAGACACAGAAATGTTCTTACTTCTAAAGCAAGTGCTGTACGAAAGTCTATAAAGCGCCAGTTACCACTACATCCAATGGAAAAGGTCAGTGCCAGAAAGAGATGCGTAAAGTGTGCCAAGATTAAAAGAGGAAAACCGTACAAATAATACTTGTTCTATTTGTAAAGTTCATTTTTGCTATACAAATGAAAGAAATTGTTTCGCTTACTTTCATAACCAGTAAAGTTTAGTAAATTGATTATTTAGGTAAAGTAATTATATTATTTCATTTAAAAATAAGAATACGTGTAATAATAATAGCGATTTGTGTTATTAAAACCTCTAGTTAATTTATAATTAATGTAATTATAAAGATGATTTTTATGGTAAAAAATTACCTCTTACGACCAAAGGGACAACCGTGTCCCATAAAAAAACTCAAAAAGTAAAAGTAATTTTAATTTTTTTATTTAAAAATATGTTTATTAGATCGATAATTACCTATTTTAAACAGTTAAAATAATTGCAATACCTCTCAAAACCTTATGGTCCTGAAAGGGTTAAACACTGACCCATTATCTTTTACTCTGAAAACCCATTTACAGTCAATTAGTCGTACTCCTTTTGGTTTTTCAATTAAACTCCAGGTGTTGTTCTTTTGGTGTGCATTTAGTTCTTTCTTGATTGACTGTTTCCATTTCTCAGCATGCACATTGTCAGTGGATATTGCTGCAGCATAGGTTTCTGGAACATCATATTGATCAATTATTTTGTCTGCACACATATAAGTATTACCTTGCATTTTAGCAGTCCGCATTTTAGATCTAGTTGTTATATTTCGTTCTGATTCCATTTCCCCAATTGTTTCATCTGGTTCATATATAGATCCATCATCTGATTGGTAGGAGTCTTCAGTGCTTTCAGATGTTGTGTCATTATTAGTCGGGCTTTCATTTTCAATTTTTGATTCCGAGACCGAATCAGATAATGGCACCGCTGCATAATCTCTCTTTACTGAACTTTCAATAAAAATTGCATCTCTGCTGATTAAGGTTTTTCTTGTCTTTGGATCAAAGAACCTATAGCCTTTTGTTTGTTCACTATAGCCCACAAAGATCATCTTTATTGCCTTTGGATCCCACTTCCTGTTTTTTTCTTTAGGGATGTGAACCATAGCTTCACAACCAAAGACTTTTATATTACTAATATCTGGCCTTTTACCAGTCCATTTTTCTTCTGGTGTTAAATAATCTAACACCCTTGTTGGACATCTATTAGTGATATGTGCTGCTGTTGTCACTGCTTCAGCCCAGTATTGTTTATTTAGTTTTGCATTAAGCAACATACATCTTGCTCTTTCTAATAGAGTTCTGTTCATACGCTCTGCCAGACCATTTTGTTGAGGGGTATAGGGGGCGGAAGTTTGATGAGAAATGCCAGACATTTTAAGAAAATGCTTAAAATCATTGCTTAAATATTCATTCCCATTATCAGTACGGAGTGTTTTTATATTAAAACCAAGTTTATTTTCCACTAAGGCTTTAAATTCCTTAAATTTTTCAAACACTTCTGATTTCTTATTTAATATGTATATAAATACCTTTCGAGTGAAGTCATCAATGAATGTAACAAAGTAACGGGCACCTCCAAGAGATGATACCTCCATGGGTCCACAAACATCAGAGTGGTTGAGTTCCAGTACATTTTGAGCTCGTGATCCCTCAGTAGGGAAAGGTATTCTTGATTGTTTTCCTTGTAGACAAGAAATACATATTACTTTTTCTTTATTTTCCAACTTCAATCCAGAGCTTTCTTTTAATTTATTCAAGTCTTCAAAATTTAAGTGAGCCATTCTCTGATGCCATAAATACCAGTCATTTTCTTTTGTTACAGATGTGTAGGCAGGCATACTATGAGTATTCAGTTTGTACATATTATTACTCATCTTTGCAGTGGCAACTTGTTCATTATTTCTGTTTGATATTTTACAACCTTTGTGATCAAATTGTACTTGACATCCATTTTTAATAATTTGACTGACAGATAAAAGATTGGTGGCCAAACCAGGAACATAAAGAACATCTTTAACTTGAATTGTATTCATCTTGCCATTACTGCCGATCACATTTAAATTTACTTTACCACAAGATTCCACTAAAAGTTTCTTGTCATCTGCCACTTTTATTGTATTTATTGGTGGTGGTATTTTGTCATATAGCCAGTCACTGTGCATAGTCATATGCATTGACGCTCCAGAGTCTATAAACCATCCATTTTCATTGTCTTCTGTCGCAGAAAATACTGCCACATAGTTTCCACTTTGATCTGACTGTTTCTTCTTATGCCAACAGTGTTTACTTATATGTCCATATTTGTTACACACAAAACATCTTGGACCTTTACTTTTAGTTGTTTTCTCTGAAGCTTGTTTGGCAACCTGCAACTTATTCCCTTTGTGTTTATTCACATATAATGCATTACTTTCAGAGCTTCTTACATCTTGTAATAGCTTAGTTTTCACAGAATCAGCAGTTATTGCCACACCGGAGCTTTCAAGTGCCATGATCATTGGCTGGTATACTTCAGGTAAGCCAGCTAGCAATAGCGTACCAAGCCATTCATCATTTACATCAAATTCTATATTTCTTAACTTGTGTGCTGTTGATATTATCTTGTTTACATAGTCTTCTATGCTTTGACATGATTCTAATGTTGTGGTTATCAGATCTCTCAATAAGCCAACCTTTCGCGTCAATCCTTTGTCATCAAAAGCTCTAGAGAGGTTATTCCACACCTCCTTGGCAGATTTCGCCTCTTGTATATGTACATAGTTGATAGGATGTACCAATAAAATTATTTTAGACTTAGCTTTTGTGTCAAGTTTGGGGTCAACTGTTTCTTTCGCTGTGACACATTGCCACAAGTCCTCGTGCTCAAGATACGTTTGAACGGCGAATCTCCACGTTGGATAGTTCTCTCTTCCAGTCAGTTTTTCAATCAGTGCCATCGTATTTGTAGAAGACATTTTGCTGATGAAGAGATTGCAAGAAACAGGAAAGCACGTGTTGACTTTAAGGTTATGACTATTCGGAACTACTTTTATTACGAATTCAATGAAACTTTTATACTGTTTTATACTGTTAACTGTTTTGAAAGATCAATCAGGTGGTCTGGGCCCATAACCTGATGAATTTATTAATTAAAAGATCAAAGAAATTTATAACGTAGTTTAATAATTGACGAGATTCCACAGAGCACAGATTATATCAAAAGTTAGTACAAAAGTGAGGTGACACATTCTGCCATAGTGTTGTATCAATCGATAAAGTCAAATTTTAATATTTCAACAAATACATCGATTTTTTTTTAAAAATGCTAGAAATTGCAGTGAAATCAAAATTATTATTTTTAAATTTGATAACTTACTATTTTAAATTCTATATTAATTAATAATATTGGTAGACATTTTTTTGCTATTTCATTCACAAATGTATATAAGTAAATAGTGAAGGTACAACCCTATTGACCGTAATTTAAACATAACCCAACCACAGTAAACCTTTTAATGTTTACTTGTAAATTTATACGTAGTACAATATTACTCTACTCTGTTTAAAACTATGTTTTAGTCAAATAGTCCAACTTTACGTCGTGATAAATACTGCATATTCATAGTCGTGAGCTCGGAGGCTAGCTTTAATAACGGAGTTCTCAGAATTTAATGTTTTCGGGCGATTTAGTGCAAAAGCCCGAAACAAGAACAATTTCCAACATGGCGATTATCAATATCGCTTTGTCCTGTGACGCTGACGATGCAATTTCGACATTTTCATTGTTGATTGTGAAACTTTGTCGATCAAACTTCTATATTTGTCTTTTATTTAGTTTTATTTGTAAATATGTACTTACAATTTGGATTTGCGAGGCCAGTAGTAGAGCTGGGGCACAATCGTGTAAACGCGACAGGTAATAGATTCGATTCCCACCCGTGGAAATGAAATATTTAATATTTTCATATCGTCGTTCTGGTAAGTGTTTTAAGGTTTAGGTTCCCTTTGTATACCCTACTAGGTCCGACACAGTGTGAAGCTAAAAATATGTTATAAAAACATGTATATTTTCATTTACTTAGAGAAAAACATAAACAATAGCAAGAAAGCTAAAATTTCGACAAAATAAATCGATTATTAGTAAAACTATGAACTCTACCATTTAAAACGATTATATATCCCTTTAGATATTAAATTTCATGATAGCTATCATCACGCCGAATTTCACGTCTTTCGGTCCGCTGGTGTGGTTGAGATGTCGTTAATAGAGCTGTCAGTTACCCTTTGATAATATATCGAAGGTTATTTAAGATGTATATAATAATTTTATGTCAGCTTCACAGCAGGGTAGGCAGAGGGAACGTAGTATTAAGACACTCCGTGCCCCACTTTCTGCCGAATTCTGGAGGCATTGCGTGTTGAGTGGCAGAACTCAACGCAGCGTTCTGCCTCGACACCAGCGCGTACAAATGGAAATATAAACGTGAATAAATATTTCACTTCCTCTAGTAAGGATTGAACCCACAACCGTCGCGTTACAGTCACACCATTGTGCCGCTGCGCCACAACAGCCATATATAGTAATTGTGTATTGTATGCTGATAATGATTTCGACTATTATATAGATGATGATGATGATGATTAAAGAAAAAATCTGAAACTATTATATTTATTGAGGACAGTCGTTTCGTAGGGCTACAAATGTGTGACTATAAACACGACTAGTTCTGGGTTTGATCTTCACTTGAGGAAATGAAATATTTATTCAAATTTATATTTTAATTATCATTTATTGTCACTGGTTTCGAGGCAGTACTACCAATCAACATGCAATGCCTCTAGAATTCGGTGGAAAATGGAGAAAAAAAGGGTGTTTTAACATTATGTTTCCTTTGCCTACCCATAAAAAATATATTTATTTAGTACCTATGTACAAAAATACTATTTACGTGAAATGACAATGATATTACTGCACTTTAAATTTGTCTAAACTAATAAATGAACTAATCTATTAGAAATTTGATAGATTATTCCATACCACTGCTAGTTTGAAATACAGTCATTATTTAATACTAAAATTCAACATTTCCATCTCAATATTCGTTATGATTTACCACCTGTCTAATACCAATCATCAATCGTTCGTTATTTATTCGTTAGCTAGTACAATGTACCGTAAATGTGGTTGGCGTCGAACGTTACTCAACTGGTACAAACGAGCTGTCGATATCGTGATATATATATATATATGTATATATGAGGAGTTATGTCTTTATGTTGGCAGAGTTAATTGTGATTTTGAATATACTTTATATGTTTTTTAGTTAGCTTCACGCTGTATCCCGCACAAAGCGTGATAGACAGAGGGATATTAGTGTTAAGACACTCCGATTCCCACTATTCGCTGATATCTGGAAGTATTCGTGTTGATTGGCGGAATTCAATGCCGCGATTAACCTCGATACCAGAGCGAAGAAATAAAAAAATATATTTTCTTAATAAATTTTCTTTAATGTGCCACGATTGGCCTGGCATATTATAGAGCTAAGTTTTTAAAATAATAAATATTTTTTTCTCTATGTTGGTAGTAGTCTAAAAATATTTTAGAAATTTAGCTCTTGAATAAACAAATACGGCTTTGTTATTTAGTATTTTAGCATTTTTATTAGTGAGTTTTAAAGGCATATAAATAGTTTTAATAGTTAGATCTTAATTTATTTGTATAGCACATAATACTACCTACGATTTGAATATATTGAAAGTACCATAATTTCCTAAAAAAGAAGTATTACAAAGTATTTAAATAAATAACTATTAAATACAAACAAATATTTTGTACAATAATTATGATTTTCTATTACTTTAACTGGTTACTTCAAGAAAATAAACGATAAGAAAACGCGGAACAATAAAAGGAAACCACTGTGAAAGATAAAACGTCTCCGGAAATAACATGTCAGTAGCGGACCCATGACTGCTGCCTGCTCAAACTTCAAAGTGAGTGACAAGTAATTTGTAACAGCCAACTTCCATGTTTTCATGGAATTATTATTGAAATTATAAACAAATGGTCTAAACTAGCATTCTGCCGTGGTTTTGTCGTTATATCTATGTGTTTTTGAAAACTATGTTTATAAGAAGAAAATGATAATTATTAATGTTTTATTTTTATTTACTTAGGTCGTCGTGGCGCAGAGGTACAAGGGTGTAACGCGACGATTGTGGGTTCGATTGCCTCTCGTGGGAATAAATTATTAGTTATTAATATTTTCGTTTCTTCACTCGGCAACCAGTTCCACCACTGAACACACAATGCCTCCATAATTTGGCGGAAAGTGGGGAACGGAGTATCTTAATACTAGGTTCCCTCTGTCTACTCTGAAACGGTGAAGCTGATAAGAATTAAATATTTATATAGGCTTACTTTACAGTAGCGCAGCTGAGATGCAAAAATTACTTAAAATATATCTCTCTCTCTCTCTCTAGCAAGCTTTTGTGACCTGCATTGAGTACAACCATGTGTATATTTAATTATTAAATTATATGTATATTTTCAAAATATAATTTCATCCTAAAGTTTTATTACAATGAAAGCTAACGACCAATTCTATACAACAAGTATTAAGATATTGATTTCAGATAGGAAAAAAACCTGTAAAAGCTCTTTAGCGTCTAACTAACATAAAATTTAACTATCTTAATATCTGGATTTTCAATATACAAGAATAATAAACGTATAGCAAGATAGGTGCCAATAGCAGGTGACTATGCAAACTATCCGGCGGCATCGATGCAGAGACTACGTGATCAGAATTTTAGATGTCCTGTCGATTACAGGATCTTTGATGGGTAGGTAGACTGGAGAAGACTATACTTATCGAGAGGTCTTACTGCAGGACGCGGTGGGAATTGTAAGTAATGAGGTTAATCGTTCATAGCTTTTCGTTTTTTTTAGAAAGGTTGGCAGAAGGAATTTAGTGTTAGGGCTCTCTGTTTTCCATACGCTGTTTCGCCTAACCAGCCAGAAAAAATAATTTAAATATAATGGTTCCCTGATGTTAACTCTCTGCATTCCTTTAGAAGTTGAAGGAAAAATAGATGAAGGTCCTGTATTTCAAATGATTATTACATAGCTCGATTATCCCAAATTTTGGCACTGAATAATTGTATCTGCTACAACCTTCATATTACCTTAACTGTCAAGCAACATTTTACTGCAATCAAATTCTTTTGTTAAACTATTTACTATAAAAGTACTGAAAATACTTTAAAATCTCTTTTAAATAGATATTTGAATACAACGAGACGACAAGCACTTGCAATCAGAGATAGTACCTAAGTATAGGAGACAATTCTGTGGCATTAGAAAATTGGTCTTAACCTGACGTCACTGCAGCTAGCAATCAAAATGATCGCGAACGCGCCTTGGGGGATGACGCAGTTTATAGCAACCAAGTAGAATTCTCACCGGGAGATGAGAAATTGCAATTTGCTGTCTTTATATTTTTCATTTTAAAATAAACCTGCTTGCTTGGTGAATTGTGGATGAGCTTTTGCTAAAATAGATTGGTTAGGTGGTAGAAATTGTTATTAAAATTTTATTATTTTGTTAAAAATATTATATATTCTATCGTACTGTTTTAATTTTGTTATTGTACTTAGACTAATTGCTTATATAGTAAAACAAATACATCTTGTGTGATAGTTCACAGAATAAAAAAATGATGCGTGCTGATGGTATAACAGAGCTGAAGCATATCCCTGCACCACTCAACGAAAGTGAAAAGTGGAAAACGGAAATCTCAGCATTAGGCTCCCTATATCTTCTTCTTCCTCCTTTCATTAATCCCGGCTATTGCCAGGGTCTGCCTTCCTACTCAACCTATTCCACTTTGCACGGTCTCCCTATATCTATGCTTCTATATACAGGATACAATATAAAACTAAAAAAAAAAGTTAAAAATAAGACATTAATAAAATTTAAACATAAAAACTCACTCAGCCTCTTCGATAGTCTCCGACATGGCGAGGAAGACACAGTTGAGCAGAATGGTAGCCATGACGAAGTAGTCGAAGTACTGGTTGGTCGAGAGGTAGACGCACGCCCGCCGCACCGGCGACCACGGCGACCACCAGAAGAGCGACCTGGTCGCCGTGAACCGGTGTATGTAGTTCTTGCGAAATCTTTTTGACACCACGCAGAAAGTCTGTAACAAGGATATGTGAATTGTTAGTTTTTTCGGTAAGTTTGCATTGTAGACTAAGATTTTCAATAAATATTTGTAAATAATACTTGTTAAAAATAATAAAAAACTGCCTGGATAATTATATTTTAACTTAATGAATATATTGAATTTCAATTACATCATTTCACCTGAAACTCTTTATTGTTGATCATTAATTGCATATATTTTGTAAGCATTTTTGGAAATACAACGTTCCGAAGACTTTACAGTACACTGTGATCACGGGTAGATGTGACAACGAGAATTGGATCATTCTTCATTAAAGATATATATACATATCTGCAGTTAGATAATTGCAATATAATTCCATAAAATATCACAACCGGTGACTATAAGTTTTTAAGATTTAAAGTGAACCAATATCATAAAATTATTCCATCAATAGTTTAAAGGCTTACGTGACTATGATATCAAAAAGGCGCTCTCTATATTTCATAATACTGGCAACAATATTTGTGAGAGAACTTATAACTTAACTTCGGGATTTTCCCGTCGCTGACAGGAAAATAGAATTATTTCAACATACCTACTTTGGTTGAATTTATCACGAAGTTAAACATACTTAACTCTGTTAACTCGAGTAAGTACGAAAACAATATTTAGGTTCACGTTTGCGTCGAAAGCTTATTGTTAGAGTTCCACACGGCCACCTTGCTTTATAAAGTTAGTGGAGGTAGAAATGTATTATACCTTTTGAGGAAATACATTAGATGCCCAAATATATTGAGTATATTAGTTTTTGTTTGGCAAATATATACTTCGTTTTATTTATTTATGTAATATTTTTTGTTATATTTTTCAATAATGCCTACATTTATATAATAAAGCGGCGTTTTCCACGCCACAAAATAAAACTAGCTTAAACTAACTAGACATAGGACTCGATTTTAATTCATATTTTAGAAAAATCCATATTAATATAAAGAAATATATACGTTTACCGCTAGCACGTAGTTTCCTTTTGCTTATATTGAAAAAAATAGCTGTAAAGCTAAATATTTGTTTAATTCTACTGCAAAGTAACAAAACGATAGTTCATACAATTCCCAAGTTACAGTAGGTACATGAATTAATAATTTCTACGCAAATAATATATCATAAACTTTAATATCTGCATTGCGGATTTTCAATGCTTCCACCTAATTCCTTAAATAATAAATCGGCTTATCTTCTTAAAAAAACCAGCTTCACGCTGTACCTCGCATATATCAGGGTAGGTAGAGGGAACCTAGTTCCCCACTTTATCGAGGCATTGTATGTTGAGTGGCGGAATTCAACGCCAGGCTTTTGCTTTGGTGCCAGAGTGAAGAAATGAAAATGAACCCACAACCGCCGATACAGTCATATCGTTGTGCCTCTACCCCACCATGGATCTCTCTCTATCTATCTTCTCTCTTATCTCCTTAATTTTTCATCTATATTATTTGGAAAGTTAATTTCAGCTGGAAAAGTGGTTTTCTCTGTAGATACTTCTGGTGCTAATTGAGCTTAAAATACTCGGGTTTTAAATCCCACGTGCAATGCAGGTAATAAATTAAATCATTAAATATTCTCTTGTGATTTTCTGAACGATGAGTTTTACCTTAATTTTGGAATTTATTATTATCTTATACATTTTAAAATAATTGTATTATAAAATATAATTTATTGAGACAAATAGGTAAAACGTTACAAGTATATAATCTATATATATAAAAGGACTTGTCCTCACTGACTGAGGTAAGACGCACGCACAGCCGTAACCACTGATAGTAGAAACGTGAAATTTGGACAGATGTTTACTTTTGTAATCTGGACATCCACTAAGAAGGGATTTTGAAAAATTCTAACCCTAAAGGGGTGGAATGGGGGTTGAAAGTTTGTATGGAAAAAAATCTAAATCGGCACCGATTTTTTTTTAAATTTGAAATTTAGATTTTTAAAAGTATTTAATTGAACACGTGTTTCATAGTTTTCTAGAATCATCCCCCTAAGGGTGCAAATAAAGGGTTGAAAGTTTGTATGAAAAAATCTTTAAATCGCCAGCGATTTTTATAAAATTTGAAATTTAGACTCTTAAAAATATTTCATTGAACATATGTTTCATGGTTTATTAGAATTCACCCCTAAATACGCAAGCGAAGCTGCGCGCGTCCGCTAGTTATGATATATAACTATTAATATAACAGTAATAAAGAATATGTAGGTTTCGGAGGCCGGCAGCAGTGGCACAAGGTTCAATTTCCACTTGGGAAATTAAATATTTAATATTTTCATTTCTTCCCGAGGCAAAACGCGGTGTTGAGTTCCGCCACTCAATACACAATGCCACCAGAATTCAGGGGAAATTGGCAAGTGGAATGTCTTAATACTAGGTTCCCTCAGCCTAACCCGCTTACATGCGGGATACAGCATGAGATGAAAATAAATATAAAAAAAATCATTTGATTTAAATTTAACAGATTAATAATTGGACAACAATGACAAAGGTATTAGGATTTTTCTTTTATTTTCGAAAGCTTCAATAAGTAAGCTTAGTATATAGTAGGAAAGTTATAGTAAACATCGCCAACATAAAGTCAACAAAGGTATTAAATCACAAGAACACATAAACAATTAAATCTTAATTGGGTCCGTGTTTCTCAAAGTTTCGACATATAATGTACGAACTTGGCAAATTACAATTAGTGTCGTGAACACCGCTCCTCTGCTGTTTTTAGTTTTAATATAACAATAAAATAAACTGTTTTAGTTCAAATTTAATGAAGAGTAAGGTGAAAGTTAAATTTAAGTAGCAAACTTCGTTTTTAAAAACTAATAAAGTGAGCGGGGTTGGCGTGGCGCAGTGGTACAGGCAGACAGGTTGTCGGTTCGATTCCCATTCGAGGAAATTAAATATTTATTATTTTCATGTCTTCGATTTGGT
The DNA here is from genome assembly GCA_016802625.1 of Heliconius numata. Lineage (NCBI taxonomy): Eukaryota > Metazoa > Arthropoda > Insecta > Lepidoptera > Nymphalidae > Heliconius > Heliconius numata. The sequence goes on from JAEBDU010000116.1 coordinate 90,680, forward strand.
AGCGAGGCATCGCTTTACCTCGTTCAGCCACTCAACACGCAATGCCTCCAAAGTTCGACGAAAAATGGCGAACGGAAGTGTCTTAATACTATGTTTCCAGGTTCCCTCTACTTACCTTCCTATATGCGGGATACAGTGTGACTTGTACCTCAGATAAAACTACTTACGTAATTTTCATTCATATTATTTTTTAACCTAGTCATTTATATAAGAGATGTAAATTATTATATACTTAAAAGATTCCAGTACGCCATATATAATACAGTAAGAACCAAAAGCTCTACCTTTTGTGACCCGCAAACCTCGCTGTGAACTTTAATTTAACATGCGGTCACGCCGCTGACCATATTTAGGGCTTTTTAGTTCAATTATGCCCGTATCTCTAATGAAATAAACGGATCATGCTATAATATATGGTCATTCCATTCATTCATTTCATTCATTTTTAGCATTTGGTTTCAGCTTTTTGACACTATATCATACAAATGTCAGTTTCGAGATATTGTGTGTTGAATAACGTAACTCAACGCCGTGCTTTGCCTTGTTAGTTGTTACTAGAGCAAGCAAATGGAAATTTGAATTACATAATTTGTCTGTTTACAGCAGTACGCTTGTGCCACGTAAACGTCTTTGGTTATAGAAAATCAAGATATTTTTATTTATTTAAAAATATTAAGAAATTATTTATTTTAATTTTTTACTTTTGTCAACTATGCTCACTACAATTTAAAGTACTATACTATAAAAATATAGCAAAGAGGCTTCATCTTCCAATTATTCATTATTATATTAGTACTCGTTTTTAATCTATTACAACTGTACAAATTACTTATTTGTTGAATTTGTTATTGACTAAACCAATAAAATTTTACATAAAATATTACTGTATTATGTAAGACATTAATTTTACTAAAACATTTTTTACGACAGCTGGTGTTACGAAAATCTAAAAATTCTCTAGTCGGCCATATTAAAAACTTGTCATTCTCTTCATTTATCAAGATTTAGGTCTAAAAATAACAATGGAGCCAAGTCCTAATAAAGCTTGCCGGTACCCTATATCCCCTTATACTTTTTTAAATATTACCTTCATATGAGAATCTTTATATAAAGTTATTATTGTATTCTAGGTCTTAGTTTGAGCTTGTTAAGAATCATTTTTGTTTGATAGAATGCGACCAATTTGTGATTCTCAATTTAGGACTTCTTCATACTTTATTCTACACTTCAATGTTGTTTAAGATTTCTTGATTTAAGCCAGAAAATCTTAGTTAGTTCTTAGTATTAAATTATTATATTTCCCAAATCGATTTGATAATTATACAATTTTTCTATAAATCAATAAATATTTCAATAAGTATTTTACAATAGTTATATTATGTATGTTGTTACTGTTCCCATTAGGAAACTTCGTTCCCGACGGTTCTACGTGTTCCCTAGCGTAGTTACCATAGCGAAAGAAAAACAATATTAAATATTTCATTTTCTCGTATGGAAATCGAACCAATACCTACAGCGTGAAGCATTATCCATAATAACCCAAAAAACAGCAATACCAAAATGGGATAAAACTACCCAATATGTATACTAATAATAAAATCCTTAAAAGGTTTTTGTATGTGTAGGGGACCCGAAGTATTTTATATCCAAATGCTCGGTAGCCTTCGGGTTCAATAACATGAAAAGAGAATAATGTTTTTGTGTTTTTCTGTTGTTCTATTATATTATGATGAAAGAAGTTTTTAGATCTTTTATTCAATATTGACTTATGTGTGACTTGCGTTTGTTATATGTAATTAATTACAGGACTAACTGAAAAAAAAAATATAATAAACAAAAAGATTTTTTCTCTCAGTTTCACGCTGTATCCCGTATACCTACAGCACTACTCTGTATTGAAACACTCTCTTTCTAGTTGCGTCCATTTTTTTCGAGACAATGCGTGTGGAATGGCGGAGTTCTACTTCGAGCTTTGTCTTGTTACTAGAGGAAGTAAATGAAAATAATTCAATTTCCTCAAGTGTGAATCGAACCAAGAACCGTCGCGCCACGATTTCCCCGTATTTATTACAAGTTACAACGTAAGCCAAGATAATGAAATGTGGTATGCCTCATATAATCCTTTCAGCTTCATGGTGTCCCCCATACCAGAGTCAAGGCACATTTCTGTACTTTCCACATGGCCTAGAAATATTATGTTGAGTTGCGGAATTCAACGCCGACTTACAATTCATGTACCCCAGAGAACTTTTTGGTGGTATATAATACTTTTAGGTGATTTTTTACGTCATTGACATTTTATTTACTGAAGCTGATTAGTTTTCACGTTTCCAAATGTTTATTACTCATATATATTAGGTGGAGATCTACCTCCGTCTTTATTCTTCATTCATTTTACTCGTTCTCTCAAGCTAGGGTGAGTGAAAACGTGAGGTGCTTTTGGCTGTCTCTGAATATTTTTCCTTATTTTTACTAACATAATTTCGTCCGTAAATTCGATGGAAAGTGGGGCACAGCCTTTCTTAGCATTAGCTTCCCTTTTGCCTATCCTGATTTATATATAGAAAACAGAGTGAAGCGTAAAAAAATAGGGAAAACAAAATATATCTCTAAGTCTATAAGAAAATATATTTAATCTTTTTATCAATATCCACTGACATTATCTATTTACTTTACCTATTTTCTCTAATTCAATCTAAACTTAGAACTAAACATTACAAAAATTACATTATTAACATAAAAAAAAAACTCTTTTTAACAGAGATAAATATTAAAAACGGTTGACATTAACCCGTTTTACGAGATGGAATCACAAGAGGCCGTTTATAACTAAAGTATGAGGTAAGTAGGTCAAGACGCCAACTGGTCAGACCTTATGTAAAAGAGGGTTAAACTGACTCATTTCAGATGAATAGCAAGACATGAATAGCTTCCATCACTATCTCGTTGTATTCAATGCTGTTGAAGAAATGGGACGAAATGTATGGGAGGGTGCATTTTGAAGGTATTTGTTAATTTTTTTTTCGGCTTTGCTATATTCAGCATATAGCACGGTAAGTAGAGAGAGTCCTTTGGCTGAATTTGGAGGCATTGCGTGTGATGTGGTGGAGCTTAACGCCGCTCTTTACTTCGATACCAGAGCAAAGAAATTAAAATATTAAATATCTTCAATATTTATTTCCTCGAGAGGATTGTAGAAGTTGTACAACAGAATTATTTTAATAGGAACGAAGGGTTTTAAAATTAGGTTCTCAGGTTCATGTGCGGAATATAAGGTAAAGCTGAAACAAAATAATTTTAGATTTTACCCTACATACAGCAAATCAGGCAAAGATGATAGTGTTGAGACACTCAGTTCACCGCTTTTGTCCGAATTCGAGGGAGGTTGATGTCGAACGTTACAACTCGCCGCGCTTTAACTTATGAGAATTGGAAATTAATAATATTTAATTTGCATACAAGTGGGGATCGAACCCACAACCGTCGCGTTCACTTCTATAATAAACATATACAAACAAGAAATCGTTTACAAAACTAATTTAATACCATAAATAAACAGCAATAATGGATAGAAATAGAGAAATCAATATCTTGCGTAGGTATATTTTCTTGTGAAATATGTAGGTATTACCGGCTTCATTCATAACAAAAGTCGGAAATGAACGAAGTTTCAATCAAATGGCTGGCTGAAAGACTGCCAAGATTTACTAGAGCTGGCTCTTTTCTTGTTTTTGTCGAGATTATAAGCTACAAAAAAAGTTTACTGTAGCATAAATGTCTTTGATACTAATATTATGCTATTCTATTGAAACCTAAAAAGATTTAAAATTTAGATAATATATCTATAATTATTAATTATTATATTATAAAACTGAAGAGTTTGTTTGTTGTAACGCGCTAATCTCAGGAACTACTGGTTAGAAATAAAAATTCTTTTTGTCCTTAATATTCCATTTATCGAGAAAGGGGTAGCCTATATTATATTACGTTAATTCTTACGATATGACCCACTGATGCTAGGGGTTCATATCGTAAGAAATGATGATCATGATCTTAGAATGACTCTTAATAATTTTAAATTACTAAATAGGCGCTAGTATGAATATAAAATAAAATAGATTAGAAGAAAAAAAATATCGCTGTGACTTAGGCATATTTCGGAAACTATTTTACTTTAATTGAGCTTTACACTTGCCACTTTCCGACGAATTTTTTCGAAGAAATAAAAATATTAATAAACAATTCATTCCCTCGAGTGGGAATCGAACTCACAAACGTCGCGTTAGAATCACACCCTTGTGCCCCCGCACCACCATAGCATCTATTTCACTTTAATTTCTATTTAATATATTTACTATTAACAGTAATTATAACTGGTACTGCTAAAGAGAATTTAACAAAAACTTTATTAAACATATTCATACGTAGAAACGTATTTACCACATTCCTTTCTAACATTCAGATTATATAATTCTGAGCAAGCCAACCGCGCCTGGCCTGAAATATGGAATAATAAATGCTTCTCTTCCACAAAAATAACCCTATCTTGCTTGGAGTTTTATTCATTTAGTTATATAATAATTTAAAAAGTATATTAAGGATTAAGAAACATTTTTTTTTTATTTTTTTATTGTAGATTGGATATCTGTCTGCTATCTCACTAAGTGACGATGCGAACAAAGGTGGAGCATGCTTGCCTAGATAGTGCCTATTCACTCGTTCTTATCATATATATTTTATATTTATGTAAGGTATATATTCTACAAATAAAATAAACCGTACATATTTTTCGATGTCGTCTAAAAAATATTATATTTTTAACTTTATGTAAACTAAATAAAGATAATTAAATACAGTTAAGTTATATAATAAGTCGTCGGTAGTAATCTGTCGTAGTGTAGGCACAAGCAAAAACGCACGGTCTGTCACGGTCACGATCAAAGTCCCAATCGGGGGTATGAAATATTTAAAAAATTCGTTTCCTTGCTCTGGTAACGAGAAAAGCGCAGCGTTGAGTTCCACCACTCAACACGCAACGCCTGCCAGCGGATCGAAAGTGTATTTATTAATGGAAACGGAGTCTCATAACACTAGGTTCCCAGATTCCCTCTGCCTACCATGCCATAATAAAGCTAGAGTTAATATATTTAATAAAAATGTAACCCACAATCAGCTGTTCTATTATAGAACAAGATATATAAATACTCAATAATAAGTTCGAACACTTCAAGCAATTTTCCAAAGTAAAGTTTGAATACACCAAGTATTTCGTTTAATAAAGCAAATACTCAGTGAAGTATGAAAATTTAAACGATGAAAGAAGGTTACAAAAATACGGCAGACCATTATAAGGAAATAATTAACCGACTGTTATCTTAACTCACATACAGCTGAGTATGCAGAGGGAACCTAGTGTTAAAACACTCCTTTCCCCACTTTAAGGGACCTAATCTTTATCTATGTCTTATCTTAATACGAACTCTATATCAGCGTAGATGAGTTCTTAGCCGGATCATTTTTTTTTAATAAGCTGAAGAAGTAAAATATAATCGACATACAAAAGTACATTTTAAACGTTGAAAATGTCAAAAAAAAAATCGAATTTCTATAACAAAAATTGAAAATTTACTATTTTATTTAATTGTTATCTGCTTATCTTTTTAAGCTTTAGTGCCTGTAAAAATGAAAAGTATATTATTTTTCCTTTTCTCATTTTTTTCAATAAAATTTCGTTATAATAAATGTTGCTTAAACAAGTCACGTAAGTATATTAAATAGACTTAAAGTTAAATTCTTTTCTAATATTATTTAAGCACAACTAAGTAAATAAGGTTCGAGTCAAAAATTCTCTCCTTTTAAATTTTATAGTCAGATTTAAAGCTTCTTACGAAGCTTCGCGAATCTCATAAATATTATAACCAATCTGCTTTCAATGTATAAGGTTCTCTAAAAATACATGTTTCCTCACAGCTGAAAGATTTCACTGCAAAATATATATTACTATATCTACTTATACATATATATAATTAGATATATATAAATAAAAAATAAATAAATCAGCTTCACGCTGTATCCCGCACGCAATAGGGTAGGCAGAAAGAGTTAAGTTTTAAGACACTTCGTTCCCCACTTTTTGCCGAATTCTGGAGGCATTGCGTGTTGAGTGGCGGAATTCAACGCCGCGCTTCGCCTCGACACTAGAGCGAAGAAATGGAAATATAAACGTAAATAAATATTTCACTTCTTCGAGTGGGAATCGAACCCACAACCGTCGCGTTACGCCTGTTGTGTGTTTTTAAATATAAAAACTGTACTTAATAACAGCAATTCTATTGGCAAGTAGAGACCGGCTAATTGCGGCTTCGTCCGCTTAAACTAATTGTTATATTATAGCCAAATTATACAAAATGTTTACATATATATGTATTATCCTAGTATAAAAGCTATGTTACTGTAAAGTTTCATCAAAATCCGTTCAGTAATTTTGGAGTTAAAGTGGAACAAACACAAACCCACCCAAACTTTCACATCCATAGCATTAGTAGGTTTAATTATAAGTAATCTCCATTCCGCCATATCACTTTTCGTATTAAACCCATAATGTTATCACAACGTTTGTACTTTCAATTTCCATTCCATTCTGTAAACATGGAGCTATTAGTGGGCTTTCACAATACAAGGTGAACCAAACATCGGCTAACGACTATCAGATATAGCTTAATGCTTTTAGCCGCAAGAATCCGCAATGCTTCATTTTTCACGTCATTTTTACGTTAATTTTGATGATATTAACTATTTTCTCTATTTATTTCTTCTTAAATAGGAGGTCGAATTTAAAAAATATGAAAGTTTGTGATAGTTCCATTTTTCGCAAAAACTACTATAGAAATTTCGAGGAAACTATGTAGCACATGCTACAAACTTTGTTAAAGATTTAATTATTTGGCTATAATAATATAAACGACCGAAGCCGTGCTTGGGTAGCTAATATACTAAATTTCGATTTTTTTTTTGTAGGTAGGTATATAATGTCATTTAATATTTTAATATGATATTAACTTTTGACAATGTGTCGTTTAAGTATATTTTACGATAAAAATATTTGCTTAAAAAATCAATCCACTTTCCACATTTAAAGATCTTGTTAAAAGCTCTAATATGTCTTGTAAAGTTAAGATTTTTTAAAATATTAAAAATTCTATAGAGTACAACTTGAACCCACAACTACCTGTAATCTGTAAATATACAGCTTGTGAAACATTATCAATTTAAGCTAAAGTTTACGACTGAAATATAAAACCCAAACAATATAATTTCACTCACTAATTACGTTAATTAAGATAAATCTCTTCCAACTTTTGTATGAAAAATATGCGAAAATAAAAGTGTTGAACACGAACTGTGTATCGCATTCGCAATATGAAAAAAATATGTAATACGAAGCTCCAATTTCTCATATAAAATATTTCCTCAGTATATCTTCCATCATAAATATCTTCTCCATCCTAATAAGATCTGGTTCAGCATCAGGGATAAATAAGGGTCCGGAATTATGATGTTCGATGATAAAATTCTGATTAAAATGAAGAAGGCACTGTCTTTCCCTTGTAATTTATGTGTATTACCTTTGTCCTACCTTTGATGATGAAATTTTTCTCCCTTTTACCGTTCTTCCAATCTAAATTGTAGAACTCGTTCGATATCGTTTAGATTTTACTTATTACATTTACAGATGTTAGATAAGTTGTATAATGAATACCGTTACAATGATATATATATATATATATATATATATATATATATATATATATATATATATATATATATATACATATATTTGTTTTTCTTTTCTTAGCCTGTTTCCCGCATGTAGCAGGGTAGAGGGAGCCTAGCGTTAAGACATTCTATTCTCTACTTTCTGCCGAATTCTAAAAGTATTGTGTGTTGAGTACTATGCCTCCAGAGCGGAACTCAACGCCGCTCTTTTGCTCTACACCAGAGTCAAGAAATAAAAATATTAAATATTTCATTTTCTCGAGTGGGAATTGAACCCGCAACCTGTCGCGTTTACAATTACAAGCTTTTTATATATATTGAGTATTGTTTAACAAAAATATGGTTTTTTTTTAATAAAACTTACATTTAAATTTACTAAAATATATGCAAAATAGTGTATTTCATGTATATAGATAGATACGAGTATTTTATTATCTAAGTCCTAGAATAACAGTTGTAAGTAAAAGGTCATTTCAAGACAAACTAGCAAATTACCTTTTAAAATAGAGGTACATTTTAAAGTAAGCTGGAGAACAAATAAAGAAAAATATTTTTCATTTCGAGAAGGAAGTTAGGGAAACGCTTTCCGAGAGCTTAAATAGTCATGACTACTAATTCAAATGAATACAAAAAGCTCAAAAACTGTTTTGAATTACAGTAGTTTTTATTTGCCTCCGTACATTTAAAAAAACTTTAGTAATTTAAAAAAATGTCACCTACATTATTATTAGAGTATATAAATTTTAAATGTTTATATTATTTTAGCTGAGTGTTTCGTTAGTCTTTTCGTTATCTCAGCTGAACTTTGAGGTCCAGAGTTCGATTTTTAGACATTATTAGCTTTCTTCGTTCTGGTGTCGAGGTAAAGCGCGGCGTTGAGTTCTGCCACTCAACACGCAATGCCTCCAGAATTCGGAAAGTAGGGAACGAAGTCTTAACACTAAGTTCCCGCTGCCTACAATGCTGTGTGCGGGATACAGCGTGAAGCTGATTTAATTTGATTTAATTTACTATGAAAATCTCCATGTATTCTTAAATAGCTATTCTACGCCTAAATTTCTATTCTAGAATTTGTTATTACTGAACAACTGTCTATATTAAATTTATGAACTGTATCGACTTTGTGTTAACTAATGTAATTTATAACCATCGCGTTTATCAAACCTTCGGGATCGTCAGTAATTTACCAATATTAATCTCATATCCCTGGATAATTAAGGGATTTCTTCTCATCTTGAGTAAATGTGATATACTGGATTTTTCTTAGGTTTCGTGGTACTGAAGTAGTTCTGATATTTTTCTGTTTGGAGGGAGTATACATCTCTTCTAGAAGAGTAGATACTGGTGTATATCATTTATAGGGCGTAAGTAACGTCCATGGTGGTAAATAATAGGGTTGGTATTAGGTTGGTTAATGGGCTTACGGTAGAACATTTTGAAAAGCTTCTCTTGGTCAGTATAGGGAAATTGATATGGGGTAGTATGTCCAGACAATATTTCTCCAGGTGTTTTAGCAGCCTTCACCATTGCTCCAAAGTGATTCGTTTTCTGATCTCCTTAACCCATTTACCTGCAGTGATGCTGCAGTCAAATTCACTAAAATCATTTATGAACCTAGTAACATGATCGGTATCAATTTGTAAACGCGGCCATTTTAATTGGGTTTAATGTAAATTTTAAAGTGTGAAATATGATATAAATATTTCTAAGGTGATATTGAAAAGGCGAACTGGGCCGTGATGCTCCCCGAGGCTCGACTCGGAACATGGAATTTATGTATACATTTTCCAGTAACTTATTTTTAAATTCGCAATTTGTAAGCAATATTTTAAGTAATGTTTTTGTAAAACATATTTAAATAAGTGTTTACAACAGCCAAATTAACTTCTAAATGTATATCGAATTTTATGCTTTTAAATATTTCTTTTATTTTTATATAGATGGCAAAAAAGGTGTTAAACGAATGAGATAATTATTAATTTTCTATTACGTTTTGTCAAACACGTTCTAACTATTTTATTGAAAAATATTTTAGTACAAACAATTTCGTGTTCGAAGAGTTCATATTCTTAGTTTATAAAGTAGAATTGTTCTATTGAAGTTAATATTCATTTATACAGCATTCGTATAAATTCTCTACTTCAATGAAAAATCTGAAATAGAATATAGGTAATTTTCTATTTAAGAATTTTATAAAAAGAATTCTTAACACATATCATCCATAAAAACCCAAAGCAATTATTTAAAAATATTATACAAGGATAGAATCCGAAATGAGGAAATCCGGAGGAGAACCAGAGTTACCGACATAGCTCATATGGGGGTGGGGCATATCTGTCGTAGAGCTGACGGCCGCTGGGGCAGACGTGTCTTAGAGTGAAGACCCCGTACAAAACAACCGGTGAGACGACCCCATGCCAGATAAGCCGACGACATAAAGAGGTTGGCGGGAAGCAGATGGGTCCGAAGAGCTGAGGATCAAGTGTGGTGGCGAGAATTGGGGAAAGCCTATGTCCAGCAGTGGACAAAAGATGGCTGTTGATGATGATACAAGGATTAATTTAAATATTAAAATTACCAAAAAAGTCAGTCAAAACAGAGAATCGTGCCTCATAATAACTCATCTATTTAAGACAATATCTCGTTGAAGATTAGCCCAACATTCAGCAATCACACCTCAGTTCCAATACCGTCTTCTATTCCACTGCAGCATATAAAAGATGCATAGTCAGCGTGCCCAGAACTCCTGAATTAACTCCCACGGGTCCCACAAACCAGCCTATTCCACTCTTAACCACGTTCCAAAACAAACTTTATTACTAGCGCTGCTAAGTTTTAAATTGGATAAAAGAATCATCAGTTACGTTAAATTTTGACGATAATGCGGTACTCACAGAAGGGCCTATTTAAATGGTCTTAAGAAAAATACTACAAGAGAATTCTAGATGATATTGTCTGGATTTAAATCCTCTATTCCTCTCTATTTGTTATTTATTTGGATGCGTTTGTTTCCATGTTTATATTTAACTAGCGGACGCGCGCAGCTTCGCTTGCGTAGGTGAATTCTAATAACCCATGAAACATGTGTTCAATAAAATATTTTTAAGAGTCTAAATTTCAAATTTTAAAGCCGCGATTAAAAGATTAAAAGGCGAGTAGAAAGATTAAAACGCGATTTAAAGATTTTTCGATACAAACTTTCAACCCCTTATTTGCACCCTTAGGGGCTGAATTCTAGAAAACCATGAAACATATGTTCAATTAAATATTTTTAAGAGTCTAAATATCAATTTTTTTAAAAATCGGTGACGATTTAAGAATTTTCCCATACAAATTTTCAACCCCTTATTTGCACCCTTAGGGGTGAATTCTAGAAAACCATGAAACATGTGTTTTATTATATACGTTTAAGAGTCTGAGTTTCAAATTTTATAAAAATTGGTGACGATTTAAAAAAAACCTATACAAACTTTCAATCCCTTATTTGCACCCTTAGGGAGAGAATTCTAGGAAACGATGAAACACGTGTTCAATTAAATACTTTTAAAAATCTAAATTTAAAATTTTATAAGAATCGGTGCCGATTTAAATTTTTTTCCATACAAACTTTCAACCCCTATATCACCCCTTTAGGGTTAAAATTTTTCAAAATCCCTTCTTAGTGGATGTCCAGATTACAAAAGTAAACATCTGTCCAAATTTCACGTTTCTACGCACAGCGGTTACGGCTGTGCGTGCGTCTTACCTCAGTCAGTGAGGACAAGTCCTTTTATATATATAGATTTTCTCAAGTGGGAATCAAACCCACAACCTGTCGTTTACAGTCATAAAGTTAAATGTTAACAGTTTAGTTATGTTAAATGTGTTAACAGTAAATAAATTTATTTCAAATTAAAAATTTTAATTTTGAAAATTTTGTACCTTAAGATCTATTAAACAAAGTTAACAATGCCAGCTAACTTAGCTCCTTAATATTACCTACTTTTACTGAAACAACGAAAAATTTCACCCAAGAATACTCCTTTATCTAAAAAGTCACTAAAAAGCCACTCTCTTTATATAAAAGACACCCGCTAGTGACTAAACATTTCTAGAACATAAAATATACCGAAGTGCATTCCATCTCACCTTAAAAGATATAAAAAGATATCACGTGCGAACGTAGGTAGGTATGTGCCAAGTAAATAAAGGAATGTAAAATATGTCCTTTCAAACAAGAGAAATTTACAGAATGAAATGTGCACTACAAAATAAAATAGAAATTCTTCATAAAACGACTTTATTCTATAATATTCAATTCAAATAGGTAAAGGCAAAACTACGGTAATAAATAATAAAAATATTGTGAAATACGAATTGAATATTATTCTGTGTTAAATATAAAAATAAATTTGGGACGGAAATGCCTTGTGCATACGTTTAAATTAATTTCCTTTTATTTTTAATATTTATTGACCTTAAGCTTGTTTACTATAGGTACCTAATATAGATATTTCCTATACAAATAATTAATATGAGAATATTTAATGTTTTTTTTTTACAAATTTAAAAAAGCATTTGCAACATCCAGAATTCGGCAGAAAATGGGGAATGAAGTGTCTTAACACTAGGTTCTCTCTGCGTACCCTGCTGTGTGCGGAATAGAGCGTGAAGCTGATAAATAATAGAAATAGAATAACAATATAAAATAATAGAAATATTAGATTATTACTCATAACCCATAATCGAGCAACTATCATTTAAGCTATTACAAACTTCCACAAAACTAATATAACTCTAACATTGATTGAACCTATGCATAATTCCTCAATTAACACAAGGCCGTTATATGTAGAAGCTAGCTAAGTGCCTGTATTTAGTGACTCTATTCATAATATTTCATATATATATATATATTGTGTGAAATAAAATAAAATATTTTATCTTCTTTTTTCTGATATTAAAGTGGGACTCGTACATACAATGGCGGGGTACAAACAATGGACTAGCTGAATCGTACTTTTTTGTTCTACCACCTAATTCTACATCTACATAATGCGAACGTCCCAGTTTCCTTTTTGGTCGAAAATAACATATAAATATTTTTAGTAGCTTTTTTTATTTAATTTTTATGTCATTTATGAGTAAATAATACGTCATTTACTTTGAAACTTTTTTTTTCAGTGATTTAATGGAATATAGTATAGTTTTTATATTATTAAAATTACAAGAATAACAAATAATTCAGATATGAGAAATAGTGAAGTTTGTAAATATAAGATAAAAGAGAAATTTACAATAAATATGCAACATATTCCGCGTATTTTTCTTTATATAATATTGGTATTAAAAATATATATATAATACAATTCAGCAAAGAATTTTCTATAATCATCAATGTGCCAATAAATCTGGACCCAATAAAATATTATATCACTAGACAGACAGAAACTAAATTCTAAAATATATGTATTAAAAATTTTATTTATTAGGTAAGTTCACTCAAATGTAGAACTTTTTGATTTGTACAGTTTATTTTAAATAAACTGAAATAGACTAAAAACATTTTTCATCTTTCAATGAAAATACCTAAAGCTTATTGATCTAGATAGGCTCGTATTGTTTACCATTAGAATGAAATGAAAATATAAAAATGACAAGAATATCAAATACATAATATTTCTACTCTAATTAATACTTTGCAATTAATATAAAAAATACTCGTATATCGCTAACAATTATTTTTTTCACATAGCCTTGGGTTCACTTGAGAATGTTCCATGCATAATCAATATAAAGTGCATATCTATTATTAATAATGCCACTTGGACATTCCTAAGCCTAATGACAATATTGTATTACTTAAAAATTCTGCTGGTCTTCTATATACCTATACAAAACTCTATCTTTATTGAGTAACTGACAGTCAGGCATGAGAGCTTTAAGCTGTATCCCATATATATATAGCAGGGTTAATATAGGGAACATGGGAACCTACTGTTAAGATACTCCGTTCCCATTAAGACACTTCCGCACGTCACTTTACATTGAATTCTGGAGGCGTTGCGTGTTGATTGACGGAACTTCGGGTTTGGCCTCGTTACCAAAGCGAAGGAACGAAAATATTGAATATTTCATTTCCCCTAGTTGGAATTGAACCCTTAGCCTCTCTCGTTTACGGTCACACGCTAGAACCACTACGCCACGACCGGCCTAAGCTAACTATATAAACATTTTAAATGAACATAACAAAAATCGATCATATAAATACATATATTTTTATTTTTATTTTTTATAACTTTACTTATACTTTATCTTTATATCGTTTATGTAAATGTAAAAAATAAATAAATATACAATCTTACCTATATTTAAATAGGTCACAAATAAAGAAAAACAACAAACACAACAATTTAGTTTAATGGAAACATTTAAAATTATGTCATACATATGTCATAATTATGTCATTCAAAAAGCTTGGTTCATTTTGTTTTATGAATTCCCACATTTCCTTTTAATCTACGTGAATTATACCCACTTGTACGAATGCACTTGTGTACTAGACTGTCTACCCTAGTTTTATATCATATTTTATATAGTTTGATGAAAATATACTAGCTTTTGCTCTTGGATTCTCATATATTTTTTTACACTGTTATTATTATTATTTTTTTCAACTACTTTTTTTAGCACAACAAGGTAAATAGAAACCTAGTGTCAAAACACTTAGTTCTTTATTTTCCGGCCAAGTTCAAGTCATTCCCTGCTACGGAGAAGAACTGAATGGCGCCGTTGAACTCAACAGAACGGAGAAATTTATATAATATTTTAAAACGTAACATAAATATACTACAGAGTAGAAATATCAGAATGAATATGCATAAAAAATTTCTACAACGTAAGAAAATACAATTAAAAATATTGAAAGTGGTAGTGGGGAACGGAGTGCTTAAACACTATATTCCCAATGACTACCCTGCTATATGCGAGATATGAGTAAATAAACAAAAAAAAACAGCTTCACGCTATATTCCACACACAGCACACAGAGGAAACCTAGTACCAAAACACTCCGCCCCCCATAAACAACCAAACCCATCAATAAAAAAAAAAACAATACAACTCTCCGCCTGAATACCAATAATGGAATCAACAAAACAGCTACAAATAAGCAAATGTAAGAGACAAAGCGTGTTGCAGTGCGGCATCTTGACGCCAGCTGTTAATTCAACGTCGCGCTGTGAAGTATAAAAGGCTTCTATTCATGCCCACCGCGACCCAGATACTGGGCTGGTTAATAAGCTGGTAAATGGATTCGGTTTAGTCTTTTCCATGCTTCTTCTAAATGTGGCTGTGAAATGGAAGAAATGTATGGTTTTTTGTTTATTTCTTACTTTATAATTGGGAAGGATGTGTTGGACCAGTGTAGTTTGGTATGGTCTGAACGCTTTGACTAAATAAGTCCTTATGGCACCATTTTGAAATTACTAGAAAAATATGCTCTAACACGCAAAGCCTCCAGAATTTGGCGGAAAGTGGAGAATGGGAGTTTTTCCCTGCTATATGCGGGATATAGTATAAAGCAAAAAAATCTTACTGAAAATTATTGTAAGGGCTGTTCATCTAAAATAATATATAGTGTTTGCTTTCCACTTGCACATTCTTACTTATAAAATAACTTTTAATGTTCTAAATTAGTATTGATTAGAAAAATGGTAAAAAATTATGATAAATGATAAAAACGTTTTTTCTATTATAAAAATGGAATAGTATTTTTTTTATTATAGTTTTTTACGCATTGTAATAGTAAACGGAAGAAAGTAAATAAAAAAAAACCTAGTAGTGAGTACAATTCAGTGGAGTTATGGAAATAGAGCACTTCGAATGTTTTATCTTTTGTTCTCAGAAGTACTGGCATCCGTTGCCGACATCTCGTTCAATCAATTTCAAAAGAAATGTTTATTTCCTATTTTATTTTTTAAATATTTTTAGCAGTGATTTTTAAAAAAAAAAAACAGTTTCACGCTGTATCCCGCACACAGCAGGTTAGAAAAAGAGAACTTAGTATTAAAATACTGCGTTCCCCACTTTCCGCTTTCCGAATTTTTCAAGGCATTGCGTGTTGAGTAGCGGAGCTAAACGCCAGGGTTTTGCCTTGGTGCCAAGTCTTATCTTATCTTATAAAGTTCAACGAAATTGCCACTCGACAAAATTAATTTAAAAGTATTGAAATCGAAAAAGTGTTAGCCTAAAAAACAAACTATTACGAATTCAACAGACTTCGTAACCAATACCGCTTATGAAGCTCGTGTTTCGGACGCGATAGAATGTGTCAAATATTTTTTGCTCTAACAGCCACAAGTCATTGGGATATGGTAAAATTTTCAGTTGACTAAAGTTATTATCAATAGATATTTATCTCGGTATTATTTTACTAATATAATTTTATGCTAAATAAAATCTAATAAAATTATTTATATATTGTTCAATTTTTTTTGGAGGTCCCTCGTGGCGTAAGGGCACAAGCTTGTGACTGAAAGCACGATAGATTATGGGTTCGATTCCGAGAAAACGATATACTCGTATGTATTTCAATATTTCCTTTTCTTTTCGTTTCATTATTATTATTTTATTTCCATTTTTTCGCTCTGGTCTAGGGGCAAAGCGTGGCGTTAAGTTCCGCCACTCAACACGCAATACCTCCAGAATTCCAAGGAAAATTTGGAACGGATTATCTTAACACTAAGTTCCCTCTGGCTATCCTCTTGTGAATGAAATACAGCATAATGCTATATTATATTTAAAGCGACTTAAATATTTGAAACAATGACCATTTATTATAATATTAAGAAATGACTTCACAAAACAGCTAGTTGTAAAAGTTTCACGTTTTAATTAAAACTTAGTCTCTACAGCTATCTGGATGAAAACTAATTTTTATATTTTAAGTAATTACATTTTAACTTGAAAAAAGTACTAAGTATAGCTTATTATTAGGTATATCATAAAAAAAATATCACCAATATATTTAAAAAAAATATTTAAACTAACGCGAATATCAAATTTCAACAAAAGGTATTTATTAGGACTTAGTAGTCCTATATAAATTCAAAATCTTCAAAAGGAATAAAAAACAAAAGCTAAAGTTCAAAATATTGTAACACCTGAGCGGAAAAATGAAAATAATATATTTCCCCCAATAGGAATTGAACCTCCAACCATCGTGCTTACAGAAACGCTGTAACCTGGAGGCATATCGAACTAAATAACTTCTTTTATCATAATATAATGCTATTATATTGAGTCAACAGAAAGTTGAAGAAAAGGAAACGTCATACGTAATGTACGTACGTGATTGGAAAACTTGAATATAAGAATATTTCAACACATTTTAGCACCAGCTCATGCAGACGCCAGCAGTATAAAGCAGCTTATCGGTTTTGAATATCGCTGAATGCGCGCAGTTATTTTATTTTTTTAACTTCAACAGTTAAATTTATTCACTTTTCCAATAGTAAAATCGACACTGGAAAATAAAATTTGGGAAATGAATGAAATATATAAAGTGTCGAGTTAATGTTCATACATTTTATATAAGGCAACATGTGTCTGTATAATATACAAATTTAAATTCTAAATATTCTTTTGGTTTTTAACTTTATTCAAGTAGATTTTTGTAAGCAGTTCTAAACCGAATGGACATAAAGCTACCGCCGGCTGCAACGGCAGTTCTGCTAAGAAGAATCAGCAAGAAGCTCAACTTCGGTGACTTTTCTTATGGAAATTTATATATCTATTTTTAATAAATATGACACTAAGCGTGACAGGTTGTGGGTTCTATTTCCACTTGGTAAAATTAAATATTTAATATTATACCTACCCTGTTACATGTGGAATACAGAGTGAAGCTGAGCACAGGGGAAAAAATATGGTAAATATAGTTTAGCGTTTATTAAATACAAAGGTATATGAGGCAATGCCCAGAAAAACATACAAAAAATAATATTTTTTTAAAGCATAAACTAACAAAGGCCTATAAATTATAGCTGTAAATCGTTGTTTCCATACACAAAGTCAAGAGGCCCACACTCCTGTAGACTACCGGCCATACTATAAATTGGAAGCAATCGAAAGGAGATTTTGCAGTCTATTGCACTTTTAGTGAACGCCTGAATAAATAATGTTAACGAGTATAGTTTCAGATGTTTTTTTTTCTTGATATATTTATTATTTACTTTAAATGTATGTAATTAAATAGCATATTGCTTCAAGTAATCGAAGTATAAAAATCTTCCATTCCAGCGCCTTCAAAAGTACATATATCGTAAATAAAAAAATATCTTCATCACAAATAACTCTCAAAAATAAAAAAATGGAAGAGAATCTAGTATCAAAACACTCCGTTTCCCGCTTTCCATTCCAATTCAATACATAACCGCGAGGTAACTTAAAGCTATGCTTGTCAGTTTCAGTTACATGCAAATCCGTATAGTGGGTAGCTTTGAAAATGTGCAATCTAACAAACCGACAAATATTTAAAAATATTAGTTTTTAATTCAAAAATATTTATTGTACATGTATAGTTTATACATAGTAGTTTTATTGCAGGATTCTAGAATAATTGGAATAAATGGCGGAACTCGACACCGAGAGCAAAGAAATGAAAATATTCAATTTTTCCATTCCTCAAATAGGAATCGTACCCACAACCTGTCGCGTTTACTAAACTACTGGCCTCATAGAAAGCCTCAGAAATATGAGGCCAATCATAGCTGGGCCTCATCATCATCATCATCATCATATCTTCAATATCAGTTTATAAATGACTTTCACATAACAATTCAATTGATAAAACTCAGCTATAAAACTAGTTAGCTCGTTTCATTTTCAATTGTCGGTAGTAACAATGAAGTTTGTACATATATTTTTGAAGTGCCAATCACCGTCGTCGTGCTGGAGTCGAGTGCACTCGGTACTTTGTTAACAGACAGGCGTACAAAATAAATATAAACTACGAGTTCGTAAATTGTATCGATAGTGTTAAATAATTTTAAAAACGAATTGCTTATCTAAATACAGAAAAAATAAAATAAAATCAGCTTCACGGTATATCCCGCACAGAGCAGGATAGGCAGAGGGAACCTAGTGTTAAGAGTGGAGTGTATTCTGGAGGCATTGCGGGTTGAGTTTATCTAAATAGGTGAAAAGAAACTAATGCTATAAAATATGTTAATAAAAAACCGGTTAAAATCGAGTCGGACTCGCAAACTGAAGGTTCCGTCCAATTTCAAGATTGACATCTTAAGTAAGACAAGAAGTACAATTTATAATAGTTAACATACTTAAGTTTGCAGTCTTTTTGTATGAAATAAGCTAAGCTTTTTGTATGAAATAAGTAAGTAGCTAGTTATAAGTTTGTCATGTTTTTTTCTACGAAATATCTATTAATTTGCATGTTTTGGATTTTTTCCTTATACGTAAAAAATATGTAGAAATAATTTCAACATATTAAAAACGTATACGTCTTTTTAAAATATAGTAAATTTTTTATTAAGTTAATTATTTCTTTTAGTTTACGTCCAACGGAAATATCAATGTACAGTACCTACAGACACATTTTTCGATTGTTAACAAATATTTATAATAAAAAACAACATTTTTTTGAAATCTCTATTATAATAACCGACAAAAGGTGAGATTATATAAAATGAACACACTTACATTGATAAAGCTTCCAAACGCCGACCCTTAAAAAACAGTAGCAAAATGAATCATTCGCCCTTGCACTTCTGTGCCATCACGACGAACAAATAAATTAACAAAAATCACGCAATAGCCTTGTAGCTACTATTTTGATGTTTTTTTAAGCTTCACGCTGTATCCCGCATATAACAGGATACGCAGCCTAGTGTTAAGACACTCCGTTCTCTACTTTCCGGAGAATTCTGGAGGCATTACTACGCTAAGTTCTAGAGTAACTATTTGGTTAGTATAGATAGAAATATATGTAATATAAAATAAAATATTTAAATTTAATATGTATATGTGAAGAAATTCCTTCTTTGAACTTTAACTCTAGCTTTTTATAAATTAAACAAAGTTTTTACACGAATATTGAAACTTTGAAAGTTCAACCAACTATACTCTACCTAATAGTAACAACCCTATCGAATTGAAGCTTTAAAAAGTTACTTGAAACATACAGCTACAAAAAAGTAATTTTATTTTCAAATTTGAGCAAACTAGATGATTTTTCAAGCTCTAAAACTTATCTGTATACAGGGTGTGTTTGGAGTTTTTATATAAGTATTATCTAATAATGATGCTAAAATAACTTTTGTTACATGTAATTTTTTTTGCAGCTTCACGCTCTATCCCGCTTGTAGCAGGTTAGGCAGAGGGAGCTTTGTTAAGACACTCCGCTCTACACTTTCCGCCGAATTCTAAAAGTACTGCGGAACCCAACGCCGCGAAAAAATGAAAATCTTAAATATTTCATTTCTTCAAGTGAGAAACGAACCCAAAACCTGTTGTTTTTACAGTGTCTGCACCACGACTAGCCTCAAGCTATCAAGTTGTTTTTTTTTTAAACTTATTTTTGATATATTTTTCAACTAATTAGACTTTTATAAAATACTGCTGGCTATTGCAAATTGGTTCACATTATGCATAATACAAAAGAAACGAGTCACGCAACACACATGTATGTAGGCACATAGGTCAAGGATTAAATAGGTTATACTATCAACACATTTAGATTTACAGAATTTATTATTAGTGGACCTTCCGCTTTCGTAGCGCAGTGGTACGAGCTAGTGGTTCTAAACGCGACGGGTGTGTGTTCGATTCCCGCTCGGTTGGATGAATTATTATTTATAAATGCTTCCATTTCCTTAATCTGGTAACAAGGCAACCTACCTACCCTGCTACAAGTGAGTAACAATGTGAAGCTAAAAAAATATAAATGAAGAAAATTCCATTTTATTATACTAATAACATACTGATTGCTCGTAACACATATGGCTGCTCGTATACAAAGAAGGATAAACAAAATTCTATTTATATTTAAAATACTATTTCTATCACATTTTATTCTACAGAGGAAAAATAACATTTAAAAAACCCAAAAAAGGATCACATAATCATTATAAGAATTTATAGCATTATGTTTCCGAGTAAACCGGAATGTAAAAGCTAACTAACAAGGTTGTTACGTTTTACGACGTTCGTCCCTAAACACTCGACCGGTCAAACCAACACAAATTGCCCCTTATCTCTTTCATTAGGTATATTAAACATATGTAAAAAAAACATGTACGATATGGCTATCTTAGAATTGTTTTTTAAGGCTTCACGCTGTATCACGTACACAGGCTTTTGGAGGCATGTGTTAAGTGGCGGAACTCAACGTCGCCAGAGAAAATTACTAACTATTTACTTTCCTGAAATAGAAATCGAACCCACATCACGTTTACATATACACTTTGTACTTCATCACCATACGTGCCTCACTAATTTATCTCATTTTTATGTTTTTCATAACATTAACGTTATTTTCCCGGATATATAAAATATTTTAGCTAATATTAAAATTTTCACGCCACATGTGCTATCTCGGCACATGTGAAGAAGCACTATATGAATAAAACTATTAATATATGCGAGAGAGTCTCCACTGTGCTCCCGACGTGAAAGCGCAAGGGATCGTTAAATATGCAAAATACGAGTTAAATAACGTCTCTAAAGACACATTTCCAATTTAAAACATGTAAAACACTACTTGTGGCAAAGATTTTGAACTCTTAGATATTCGAATCGTACATTTGTTATCTATATATATAAAAGGACTTGTCCTCACTGACTGAGGTAAGACGCACGCACAGCCGTAACCGCTGTGCGTAGAAACGTTAAATTTGGACAAAAGTTTACTTTCGTAATCTGGACATCCACTAAGAAGGGATTTTGAAAAATTTTAACCCTAAAGGGGTGAATTAGGGGTTCAAAGTTTGTATGGAAAAAAATTTAAATCGGCACCGATTTTTATAAAATTTGAAATTTAGATTTTTAAAAGTATTTAATTGAATACGTGTTTCATCGTTTTCTAGAATTCTCCCCCTAAGGGTGCAAATAAGGGGTTGAAAGTTTGTATAGGATTGTTTTAAATCGTCACCAATTTTTATAAAATTTGAAATTCAGACTCTTAAACGTATATAATTAAACACATGTTTCATGGTTTTCTAGAATTCACCCCCTAAGGGTGCAAATAAGGGGTTGAAAGTTTGTATGGGAAAATTCTTAAATCGCCACCGATTTTTATAAAATTTGATATTAGACTGTTAAAAATATTTAATTGAACATATGTTTCATGGTTTTCTAGAATTCACCCCCTAAGGGTGCAAATAAGAGGTTGAAAGTTTGTATGGAAAAATCTTTAAATCGCCACCGATTTTTATAAAATTTGAAATTTAGACTCTTAAAAATATTTCATTGAACACATGTTTCATGGGTTATTAGAATTCACCCTTAAATACGCAAGCGAAGCTGCGCGCGTCCGCTAGTATTAGTATAAAAAAGTATTGATGATAATATGAGATTATTTTTTAAATATAAAAATATTCAATATTTCATTTCTTTGAGTTAAAATATGAGTTAAATTACGTCTCTAAAGACACATTTCCAATTTAAAACATGTAAAACACTACTTGCGGCAAAGATTTTGAACTCTTAGATATTCGAATCGTACGTTAGTATAAAAAAATGTATTGATGATAACATGAGATTATTTTTTAAATACAAAAATATTCAATATTTAAGTTAGTATTTTTTCGAGTGGGTATCGAACCTACGACCTGTCACAGTCACGCGGTTGTGCCTGGCGACGACGACTGGCCTCCTATTATTATAACAATTACATTATAAGATTCAGTAGAAAAAGGCTATAAAAATTCAGAGAGCCAGTTTATGATCGGTTAACAATAATATCGTTGTCGATTGTTACGGCACATAAAAATCGATATTGTATATAAAACACTTACCTCATCGTAAATAAAATTGTCGATTTCCTCAAGCGGCCGCCCGTAGAGCTTCGGCGGGAAGGGCTCGTACTTCCTGGGCAGCCTGGCACCGTCCTCCACGCTGAGGCGGCGCCGCGGCATGAACCCGAACTCGCGGACCAGCTGGGCCCCGCGCGACCCTGCCCGCTTGGCCGACTCCCGCGTGAACGGAGTGACCACCGCACGAGGCTCGTCACTCCGCCCGACCGAGTCAGAGAACGTGACATCGAGAGGTATCCGCAGTTCCTCCTTCCGTGGCTCCTCCTCCTTCTTGTCGAGGGCATCTCGCGACTGGGACGCTACCAGGGGCGCCACCGCCTCGGGGTTCGTGGCCTCGAGGGTCCGAATGATCTCCCCCAGGAGTCGGGAGCCGTCTATCTCTTCTCCGGGCGAGTGCAGCGGCGCCGGCGGCGGAAACGACAGCCGCCGCTCGTCCTCCTCCATAACGCTACGTCAGGCCCATAGCCGCGGCCTTGCGCACTATATGCGGATTGATGACGCCATTATACGATACTGCCACCTGTGAAAGAAAACGTTTCGGTCGTTATAAATCACACGTGCTTGTGGAAATGGTGGGTTTGTTTACGATTTCTTGGTCCGTTTGTTTGGATGTTCGAAGAACGCGGTCGTTAAAATCGATGTTTTTGTTATTTTGAGTGATGATTTATTTTGCGAATGTTGAGTGTTGAGTGTCTTTGGAACGATTTGTTGGAATAGGAATGCGGATCTACCATTGTCTATGCTAGTTCAAATCGTGAGTAGCGAAGGTACGAATACAATAATTTACTACATGAATTTTCTGTGTAAATAATTTATTATAAGTACTGTTTTAAAATTGTTTACTGATTTATTGGATAAATAAACGAACCGGGAAATAAACAAGGCCGATATAATTTTAATAATATAATTTTAAAACCTGATTATTATTTTCTTCTCCATCCCTTCCTGTTCATTCTCAGACAAAATGACTCTTATAATAATAATATACAAATATTTAACTTCACAATTGAACACACAACCATCTTTTCAGTTAGACATGTGTCAACTGGGCAACCATGAAGTCACACATTACTAAATCTATTATAGTATACGGTATAATTTTTATTATAACAATCAAAAACAAGAGTTTTTTCTGTATCTTCTATATCCCACACACAGCAGGGAAGGTAAAAGGAACCTATTTTTAAGACATTCTGTTCCCCATTTTCCGCCGAATTCTGGAGATATTGCGTTTAAAATGTCGGTATTCAACACCACGCTTTGCCTATATAATAATATTTATTTAAAAGAAATTAGGAAATATTTAATTTTCTCGAGTGGAAATCGAACCCACAACCATTCGTGCTTACATCCACGTACTTGTACCTCTGCGCCACAACTGGCCTCAAAAGCGAACTAAACTGTATTTTTCAATTGAAAACCTTAAAAATATTTACTTCACATGCTCGTGCTAATAATATATATCAATTTTAGACACGACCGAATTATGTAAATGGACGAACAAAAATAGTTTTCGCATTGCACCAATACAAAAACGATTTAACGCGAGTTATCTACTTTAGTAGTGTAAATGTAATAAAACAGCAATAGCGGTGAGAAATAAGTAATTGCATAAATATTTTATTTGTTTTAAACCAACTATGGTGGGTTTTATCTTTTTATGTTTTTCTTTTTTTTTTATTTCAAACAAACAAAGGTATGTAATTAAACGTCATGAACAGTATAAATACTTTAAAATATATATATAGGTCATTCATATTTTCATTTAGTATTAGTGTATTCGCCGTAGTGGCGTAACGGCATAATGGTGTATCTGTAACGCGACGGTTGTCGGTTCGATCCCCACTAGAGCAAATGAAATATTTATTTACATTTATATTTTCATTTTTTCACTCTCGTGTCGAGGTAAAGAACAGGGTTGAATTCCGTCGCCGCAACAAGCAGAGCCTCCAGAATTCGGTGGAAAATGGGAAACGGAATGTCTTAACACTTGGTTGCCTCTACCTATCCCGCTGTGTGCGGGATACAGCGTGAAGCTTTTAGGAATGACCTAATTTCTACCTCATTTATCTGATAACAATTACAATAATTCATTCTATTGTTTAGATTACAAACAATATACTATTATTAATGAAAAAAAAAAACAATTATTGATGAAAAAAACGGTCGAACGGAGAAGGGATCGCCAGCTCATTATATAAATATATAAACATACATAATTTACAACGACGCGACGTCCAAACTTCCAACAATGGTTCTCTCCTCCCAAATTATGTCGGGAATGATTAATGTTTCAGAAATGTTAGTAGGGAAATTTTTAAAAACGTTTTAGCAAGCACGCTTATCATATTTATTTAAGCCTTGCTGCTTGTCCCAGTTACCTTGCTAGCATCATTTTAATGGATCTAAAATGACGGTAGATTTTAAATAATCTTTCTTTGTGAGGTCACGTATAACCTACGTTATCCAAATATATTTTATGTAAATATTCTAAAAAGAGGATATTTTTTGGTAAAATGTATGTGAATGTGAATTTCTGTGTGTTAGGGTAGGCAGAGGGAACCTAGTGTTAAGACACTTTATTCCCCACTTTCTGCCGTTTCGTGTTGAGTGGCAGAACTCAACGCCACGCTTTGTCTCGACACCAGAGCGAAGAAATGGAAATAAAAACGTAAATAAATATTTCACTTCCTCAAGTGGGGATCGAACCCACAACCGTCGCGTTACAGTCACACCCTTGGGCCGCTGCACCACTACGGCTTTCTATTCTTGTATTTCTTTTAATTGTATTTAAGATCAAATTGCTATTTATCTCTATTAGGCTTAGTACTGAGTAAATGGCTGAGTCATGTCGCAAGCTCATCTATGTTATTAAGATGAAATGACTTGCATTCAGCTTCATTTATCTGTTAATAGCAAAGTGAGTTAGCTTTTAGTATTTAATAGGTTTTTTTCATCGTCGTGCTTTATTTCGCATATAGTTTACACCACTATATGCGAAATAAATGCATATAGTATAGAAACTGTAGTGTCAATCGATACACTGGCTTTACTTTCCATTTATAGATATTACGTGTGGAACCCACCATCCCTACCATATTATGTATAGGGAAAATGTAAATAACTCATTCTCGAGAGGGAATTGAACTCACAACCCGTCACATTTATTATCAGACGCTGTTTCACTGCGGCGCGATGGCTTAAAAAGTGGTAATATTTGGACTATTTCTATAATGTACTCTTATAACTTGGTTCTGTTCGTCTGTTTGTCCGTCCATCCGTATGTCACAGTCACTTTTACATTCAAGTTTTACACCAAGCAACTTACATTCAAGTCACTTACTTTCACTCTCATGTCACTTTGTCTCACACCTTGGAGATTTTGTTAATATTTTCATTTCTATACTTTTTCTTAATATTTTCATTTCTTTACTCTGGCATAAATTGAGAACCTCGTCCTTTCTAAAGTTGATTAAAAATAACAAATCGAGAATAATATAATGGCGGTAGTGGAACCTATATATTTTTTTGCTGCTACAGAACCCATAATAAGTGAATCCAACTCGCTCTTGACTGAAATTATTCAAAGACACAGACAGTAGACACAGTTGCAACGGTAGTGCATTAAATCTTTTTAATTATGAATAAATTAATTAGCTTATTAAATATTTTTATTACTCACAAGAAGGCTTTACTTAGCTTATTATATAATATAAGTTGAAATTCGTATTTCATTTTGCAGAAAAGGCTCACTTATGTAAAATTAGCGTCGGGGGAACGAATAAAAATAGGCATTAAACACAAAATACATAAAAGCTGAACTTTAACATTTTGTATGAAACATAAAAATTGTCATTTAGTCGTTTTACTAGCGGCACTCGTTGCTGGAGACCCTCTTTGGGTAAGAGTAAGACAAGTGTGCGTTTTACAATTTTTGCATTTAGAGGTAATTTAAGGTCAACGAGAACGATGTGAAAATTTCTTAAATTAATTTTATACTGATTTTTTATTCCTCCTGGTACTTTGTAGAATTGCCTCAGCCTGTTTATTTTAACAATAATATGCCTGGGCAAGCTATTTTATTTATATAAACCCGTTACGTGCGACGTGGACTCTCCCACCGAGTGTTCTGTACTAATTTCAGGTTTGTAGGTCAAAGGAAAATTACAACTAAAAAATTGTCTATCAAAAGTTGATAAACTTAATTTGTCAGTCATTTTGTATTATGAACTAGAAATTTAATTTGTAATGATTTTTTTCTGTGAAATACCGATAAATTTTCATTTTCCGGATTTTCACCATAAATTTCATAATTGTAGGTCCATAGAAAGTAGTTTATAGGTTTATAGGTTTCTATTGTGCAGCTTATTTCATACAAAATCGATGCATATTTCCTCGTTTCTTTTAATTGCATTGATTTATAAGCATGATATTTTCTGTACTTTCAAGGACCATATTTTTTCTCATATTCTAGCTAAACTTGATACCTCCACGTGATCTCAAGATAAATAGTCTTGACCGACGGACAGGCAACAAAGTAATCTTATAAGTGTTCCGTTTTCCTGTTGATGTGCGGAACCCTAAAAATATCTATTTTTAATTAACACACAAAGGTCTATTAGACTTGTATTCATCACAAGTTTGTACAGAGTATTCCAATAGCTAGTAATGTTTTGCGTTCTCTGATGATGATGAGGCAGATAATGAAGTTGAGTGCCGCCACCCATCAAGCAACGTTTCGACTTGGCCCAGAAAGCAAATTATATGGCCAAACACTAGCTCTGTACACCCTATATGCGTGAAAAAGCGTGCAAAAAATAATAATAAAAAGTAGGTCGGGATCATTGATTCATCTCACCCTACCCTGGAAATTACGCTCAGTTTTTCTTTTATCCCGTCTATTATATGCATAAGGTTTATATTTCATCCGTAGAGCTATAAATAAAATTATCTGACTTTTTATTTCTATGTTTTGTATGAAATGATCAAATAAATTGTTGGTATAATAATAGAACGGCATAAATAAAATTTTCATTGTATGTTATTTTTTGTATGAATAAATTGCTTGCTTTCCAATGTATTTTTAGCTTTTTAGAAAGAAAGAAATCTAGGAACCTAATGTTAAGATATCTCCGTTCCCATTAAGACAATTCCGTTCCCCACTTTCCACAGAATTCTGGAGGCACTGCGTGTTAAGCGGCGAAACTCCACGTCACACTTTGCCTCGTTACCAGATCGAAGAAATGAAAAAATTAAATAGTCCATTTCCTCAAATGAAAATGGAACCCACAACCTGCCCCTGCGACTGGCCCCAAATATTACATTATATTATACCCATATTCTTAGACTCTTAGACGAAGCAGACCAAAACCCAGTATTAAATCCAGACACAGTCGAACATTTATCACATTATAATTAACTAATCCTTTATTACTAATAGATGGCTGACTGTTTCCGACAGATTTGGCTATAATTCATTAAAACCTCAATTAGCATTCCAGACAGATTGCCGGTTCAAAGAGCAAAATTTATTTTAACCCCTAATCTGAATAGATTCAGCTTAATCCATTCCCCACCAATTTTTGTTAATTGTTCGAAGTCGACTTTGGTTGCCAGTAACTTCAAAGTGATGTCAGAGGAATTTAAACTTTAATTTGTAGATTCAAAGTTGAGATTAGGCCAGCTTAGTTCAGTGGGATCCAAGTCTTTGATTTTCATAATGGCCGACGCTGTAGATGAAGCGTGTTTAAATTGCTATCGGCTTCTGATTTTTTGGGTATCTTAATTGGATTAGCGTTTTTGTAACTTCTTTGTGGGTTCGATTCCCACTGGAGAAGGATTCCCGGCTTGTCTAATTTTCGATACATTGCGAGTTGATTGGCGAATCTAAACGACGAGTTTTGAACTTGGTAAGAAACGAGAAAACAAATATAATTTATTCTCCCCTACTGGAAATCGAACCTACGACCTCTCTCTTTATATTTTCATCATATTCTTAATTTTACAATATTAATTCTAGACATAATTACCTACAACTTCCCAGGCCTCCACAAGCCTCAAACCCTAATTATCATTCCCTAGTATTTATCTGATTTATAGGTATGCGTGACTACACTCATTCTTGGAAAGTGATTTTATAATCTCTTCATTTGAATATGAGCTTTACTACAATAATATTTCAGTTGATATTTCCATATAACAACATAACGGTGTCATGTTTACAATGTATAACCCTGAAATTAGGAACGGCCGAACTAATCAAAAGAACATTATTAATTCGTATTCATATTTTTAACGTTCCCTGGGACAAGCTAAAGTTTTTATATTTAATTAAGCTTAAAACGTCGGTTACTAAAGGAATAGGCTTATTCCTTAAACGTATTGACTAAAGTTGTACAGATAACCTCTTAATAGAGGAATTAGAGATATTAAGTACTAGTGGGCCCTTGCGGCTACGCCCGCTTGAATTATACAAATGTTTATTAAAGTGTATTTAAAAAAACCTACCTAAGTATTTTTCTTTTTATTTATGAACCGATTGTAATAAAATTAACCCTGGATGTTTTTGGGAGCCAGCCAGAATCCAATAGTGAAAACCGCATCTAAATCGGTTCAGCCGATTCTGAGATTAGCGAAAACAAACGCACGGACAAACAGACAAAAATAAAAAAAAACATTATTTTGGGTTCTATTACGTTAATAAAGGTTCCCAATATAATTTTTTTTAAATATCTTCCAAGTACAGACACCAACACATGCATTGCGTGTTGAGTGGCGGAACTCAATGCCACAATTCATGAGAAAGTGAGGAGCGCAGTGTCTTAACACTAAGCTCCCTCTGCCTACCCTGTTATATGCGGGATACAGCGTGAAGCTGAAAAAAATATATCAATCAAGACCTGAAACATAATACTAGTACCTGTTACATTTAATCGCGTCCTACAAAATGACGAAAAGTTCTTTCATTCAAGCTAATCCGTGGAACGAATCTCGTGAGTGCATGTCAAATAGAGATTACGATAAACCGAGTCAGGATTGGATGCCGACAGTTTCGAAACTGAAATGGACTTTGGGATACCCACAAACTTCGAATGTTTTATTTACGATTTTTACACTTTATAATTTTTCGTGTCGGTCTATTAACTTAGTTTTTATACTTTGTTTAAATTTACTTACAAATAAATTTAATTAAAATTCTGTTATTATATTATGTTATTATGGATTAGAACTATATGATTTAATTTTATTTTAGACTTGAGTAGTACTAAGCTAATTGAGCAATTGGCACTGCAAGTTAAGTAGTGGAACTCAACGCCGCGCTTTACCTCGACACCAAAGCGAAGAAATGGAAATATTAAATATTTCATTTCCTCTAATGGGAATCGAACCCACAACCTGTCGCGTTTACAATCACACTTCCTACCCCCACGCCACGACTGGCCTCAATATATAACAACAATATTTCAGTAATAATTAAAATTTCAATATAAGGTCTCTTAATATTAACTTAAGTCATTCCCTCGCCAGTTATAGATCCGAACCCCAATTTGGGGGCATCGGCACTAATTGAATTCACATGCCGCTAACCGAATTTCCCATCTGTGCGCCTCGTTATTGCATTACTTCGCACGAAATTAATATTGAATGGAAGTCCCTTTAAAATATGCTTTTGTTTTACGGAAAATGTGGAAATGTGCTTTTTACGGAAATTGTGGAAATGTGCAATGCTTTTTACGGTCTCTATATATATGTACGTATAGCTTTACAGAGCCGAATAGTATTTTTTCTGTAGTTCGTTCATATATTAAACAATTTACTATATTAAAAAATGTTGTGGAAAACTATATAGGTACATTTATAACAAGTGCTTTTATTAATGTTAAATGTATTATTATTATATTTTTCAGCTTCACGCTGTATTCCGCACACAGTAGGGTAGGCAGAGGAAACCTAGTGTTAAAACACCCCGTTCCCCAATTTCAAGCAGAACTCGTAATAAACCGTAAATAAATGTTATGTAAAATAATATACTACTAGCACCAGTATTTAAGTCTCCCTTATCTTTTATAGACTTAGTAGGGAAAATATAAATATGCTAATGTGAATTAAAAAGTTTTTGGCGTCTGACTGAAGCCAATTTGTTCATCAACTTTGGCCTAGTCAGTGGAAAAAGGGCACAAAATTTCTTTAAAAAACATCCAAAATTATGAGA
This sequence comes from Heliconius numata, assembly GCA_016802625.1. Classification (NCBI taxonomy): domain Eukaryota; kingdom Metazoa; phylum Arthropoda; class Insecta; order Lepidoptera; family Nymphalidae; genus Heliconius; species Heliconius numata. The sequence goes on from JAEBDU010000116.1 coordinate 121,700, forward strand.
AAGAAAACAGAAATCTTCAGGCATTGAGGTCAGAGGTATGTCTCAGTGAGGCACGTAGCCCCTTGACATCCGCCCTCAGCGGAAGAGCTCTTCTTACGAGAATCAACACTTGCCGCGGCCTACTACTAAATACTGAGATTCGCTTTGTGGCTATTCGCGTTGGAAAGAATTCGTTAACTTCGAGGGCGTGGTGGTGGATGGAGTGGAAAACCTTCCAAAGTGCTCCAACTTTGATAGTGAAACAATAGCCAAAGTGTGGTTCGATTTTGATTGAACACTTTTAGTTTTTTGTCCAACTTTCGTAACTAAAACGATTGACTGGATCGTTAGGCAAAGTAGTTTCTGAAAGCTCATCTATTTTGTGTTAGATTTATAGTAGCCATTGAGGGTGCATGTGCTAATTTTGGAAGTGCTTTGGTTATTTTACGTTTTGTTGTACGTAGGCGTGGCGCGTTGGTTAGCTCTGTCTGGCCATAAAGATGGTATAGGGGATTCAAGTCTATCAATGAAATTGGAAATGCAGTATGTGTCATTTTACTTCGAATTCTGTAGATTGAGATATAAAATTAAGATCTATGTTAGTGTAAAATGATTGTTAGGTTTAATATTTAAATTCAAATTCAAAATATTCTTTAATTCTGTTTACAAGCACTTTTGAATCGATGAATGAACATAAAGTTACCACCGAAGGCAGTTATGCTAAGAAGAGCTGGTAAGAAACTGAACAGCTTGCTCTTTTCAATATTGAGGTTACAATTTTGTTGTTTAATAGAATAATCCAATGGTAGGCTATCCTGCATGAAATTCAAATGGTCTCAATTAAAAACATTTTAGTCCTTCAAATCTTGGACATTATAATAACTTTTCGTAATTAACATGGTTAATAGTTTCTTTAATTACTATTATAGACACTTATACTTAGACCTATTAAAGATTTATTATACTTGTTGGACGCAATATATGAGTGTGTACAAAGAACATATCACATCCATTTCGAAAGAAAAACTCTAGAAATGCTAAGTTTTAGTTTCACAAACATTTTTTGTGTGAGAAGACGATGAACGAGCACGCTTTCAATATTGAACAAATGATGCCATAAAAGACCTAGCATTGAACAATGTTCACGAATAAGACCGAGTTCGGTATCGTCTCTTCTTTTAATTCCGCACCCAACCGCCTGAGGCTTCTGTCATAATGAAACCACTATCCAAGCGGAACGCGGCCGTAAAAATATTGGAGCTGAAAGTCGTAGGGAAACACTATTGTTACTAAAGACTGGTTTATAACTTCAAATAAATGATTATCTTTGTACCCAAAACTTTGAGGTAAATGTTCCATGACGTAGTGGGTTTACGTGTATTTCACCTGCAACCGTTTTGAATTACGCTTAAAGGAAGACCTTGGAAGTTTACTTTATCTATATTTATCTTTTGTGTGGAATAACACTTTAAATATATACAATTATTTATTAAATAGCATTCTGTATTGCCAAATGATAATTCTTATATTTTTCGGTAGTGGAAAGTAAAAATCTCCTCCAGCATAAATTAATTTTAATAAGCGTGTGGAACGGGTTTCTTTACTAGGTTCCCTCTGCCTTACCCTTTGTGTGCGGGATATAGCGTGAACCTCAAAAACAAACTATCGATCCTATGTACTATTGCCAACATATAGTATTCTATTAAATTATATGCTATATAGATATGCCAGCTACAGTCTTGCCCCCATGTTCCCAAAATATCCAGCATCATTTGGCGACAGCTTAAGTGCTGGCTATAATACGAAACACGCCTCAAGACCTCTTTAATGATTCACTTCAACTTAACACTTGCCAAAAACTTGCGCCCACCTGAGTGTGGCTAATTCTGTTTACGGATTATTATGCCAGAATTTGTAGCTTAAGCTGATTATCATTAATTTTTAAAAATATATATTTTTTATAATATTTTTGTAAATTTGTAATAGAATTTTATTATTTTTTTAGATTTACAAATACCACTGTGGTGATATGTGACGTCTGACTGTAACTCATTGGTTGTCTGAAGAACTTTTGGGTTTTTGGGTTCAACTCTGAGGTTATGGGGTATTTTTACAAGTTCAAACTTAGCTGAGAACCATCGCGTAATCTAACTGAACATAGCGTCTTTATAAACAATATATTTAATTGACAAGTAACTCAAGTACCATATTAAAGTTATTTGAGATATTGATATAGGCTCTTTTATTATGAAGAATAATAAACGACAAACATTTTGTCATAATTTTTTCTTAAAAGCTTTTTTCGTCGTCGCCACCGCGTGACAAGAATTTTAACAGCCTTTCAAGATGTTTTATCTAGTTAAAAACAAACGTTTTTTTCAGCAAATGGAAAGTCATAACTTTGTTTTTTTTTACCCTCCGATGCAAAGGGACGTTATGAGTTTAACGTGTCTGTGCGTCTGTCTGTGGCACTAAAGCTCCTGAATTAATGGACCGATTTGAGTGTGGTTTTTTATTCGAAAACCTTGTTTATCGCGGTAGTTCTTATTTATGTTTTATGAAAATCGGATTAGCAGTCTAAAATGACGTAGTGATATTTTTAGTCGGGATTATTTTTAAATTTAAAATTTTGTTTGCATTTATTCTGATTATTTCTTCTTAAGTGGTGGAAATCAAAATGAAAATAATAGGGGATTGAACCTACATTACGTAGAGTTCATATTAAAGAAACTCTCACTATGCATCACGCCGACGCTGGGTTTTAGTTTAAGATTTATCGATTTTTTTATTATACAAATATTAAGTAAAATATATTTAAACATGAGGTTTGCTATTACATTCTAAAAAAATCTATTAAAATAAGATTTTTTAAACAATTTTCAATTGTAATGCTGCAACACGTCCAATTAATGTAAGCGCAAACAAAAGTAATCTCTCAGGCGTGATGAATGATAGGACTCGCTTCTGTGGATATTTCTTTCCACATTCTTCCGGCACTTGATGGTTCTTACCGCACTCGTTTGTTACAATGCTTTTAAACTAATTATCGGTATTTATAATAGATATCGTATAAATTAGATATATATATATTTAAAACACTCCATTCTTATTAAGACACTTTCGTTCCCCCACTTTCCACTGAATTCTCGAGGCATTATGTTGAGTGGCGGAATGTAAAGCGACGGTTGTGGGTTCGATCCCCACTGGAGGGTAGTGTAAAGTAGAGTGGACTCAAATAACCAACCAATTTTCCTTAAATACACTTAAATAAGAAGCATTTATTAAATGTATCGCGTAGCCGTGCAAACCCGCGGGCGAGGCGCTAGTATTACATGAATATGAAATTTCTTAAAATCGTTACATTCTGTCGAAACCCTCGAGTTCAAGATCTCTCCTTTGATATTCGAGTACTTAAGATGTAAGATCCTTAAAGTACTAGATTTGTATCTGAGAAGTGCTCCTTTGTGGACGAAGTCTTATAATCCTGAGATTTTTTTTTAATATGAAAAAAAATTTGAAGTATATAACAACGATAATATATTTAAATAAAACATATTTCTAGTTTAATTTGTGTTCCAGTTTTAAATTTCATAATTAATTCATAATATAGTTTTTAAAAAAGATATTTTCTAGTGTCTAGAGTATTTTGTAATATAAGCATATACATAATATACGAAAAAAATATTAAAACTTTTCATTTAATTGAATATACATAATAGAAGTTTCGTGAAACTTTCGTCCCTTTAATAGTTAGTGGGTTATCTATTCACAGGCTTATCAGCGAGCGGCAATGGCTGCTGTCTAAACAAGTCCGATCAATTAATAGATAATGCTGACAAACTTCAACAAGTTCAAACAGGTTGTCGACAGGCGTGCGGTGGTATTATGCTACCATATCCTATATATTTTCGAGGTAGTCTTGGGGTCCGTGACGTAGCGGATAAGCTCCAAGAGCGTCGCCTGAGATGGTTTGGCCACGTTACGCGCCGGCCTAAGAACTATGTCGGATGCAAGTGTCTTGCTATATCAGTTTCTGGAGTGAGACCTCCCGGACACCCAAGGAAGCGCTGGTTGGTTGTCGTGATGTAGGACATGAGAGCCAATGGTCTAACCACCGAGGACGCAAACGACCGTGCCAAGTGGAGCAGGTTGAGTAGGAAGGCAGACCCTGGTAATAGCCGGGATTAATGCCATGAAGAAGAAGATTCTGTATACATACAAGATGGAAGCCTCTGCGCTCTTTTAACAGGAGCACCGTATAGGGTAAAGTATTTCAAATACAAACATTTCTATAAACTTTCAAGTTTGAAAAAAAACACTACAGAAATCAAACTAAACAAACTAAATCGAAAAAAACAATAGCGAGCAATAAACAAACCTCTTATAAATTATTAGGTACTTAGTATCGGAAAACATTATAAATATTGTTTTATTTGTTCCAAATTGTACCTTTATCGGCCATTACAGCTCCCTAGTATTTATAGGGACCAGATTTAGGGCTAACGTAACAATTTGGCTTTACGTTGTTTTTATTATGATCCCTTCGTATTGATAGGTGCTGGTGGACTGTTGTATTAAAAAATATAAATATTTTAAATAGGTAGCAAGTTCGATATTTCACTCGTGAGGTTCTTTCTATTCTTTTTATATTGACTACAGACAGGTTGTAAATTCGATTTCTATTCGATAAAACGGAATATTTAATATTTTCATTTCTTCGCTCTGGTGTCGAAGCAAAGGGCGGCGTTGAGTTCCACCGCCCAACACGCAATGCCTCCAGAATTTGATGGAAAGTGGGAAGCGGAGTGTCTTAACACTAGACTCCCTATGCCTACTCTTCTACATGCGAGATACAGCGTGAAACCAAAAAAAAATATATAAAAAAACGCAGCTAAACATAAATATTTTTACGAATATTCGATAAATATAAAAAAATATAAACTAAAAATATTTAAAAAAGTGATCGCATACTCTCATCGGTAGTACTAGTATCATAATCGAATCAAGGGGGGTTCGGGTTTCATTTGATTCATGCTCGTTGTCACTCCAGCTCGGTCATCACATGCTTTGGAATCCACCAGAGCGTGCACTTCTAACGATTACGTCACGTAAAGCGGGACTAAAGACACGCTAGCTTTGAATTTTAAATTAAGATTATATTTTTTACTTATATACGGTTTTTTTTGTTTGAGAAGTAAATCAAGATTGTAGCATCAATTTTCGAAGGCAAAGCACGGTGTTGAGTTCCGCCACTCAACACGCAATGCTTAAAGAATTTGGCGGAAATGGGAAACGGAAGTGTCTTAATATTAGACTTTCAGGTTCCAGGTGATACAGCACTAAGCTAAAAATAAAAATATAAATGAAGAAAATATATGTTTGCTCTTCTATTGTTTTTTTGTCCACAAGTAGTTTCAAATGATTATTGTCAACAATTCGTTACGTATACAGATTTTTAAGACGTTTTGGTTTTTTATTTTTTTGCATTTATATAATATTTTTGAATAACAACTTTTATTTTACTTTGAAGGAGAATTATCTAGAGCAGAGGATAGAGAACGGAGAATTTTGTTACTAAGTCTTTCTCCTAATTTACAAAACGAAAAACAACGTAACAATTTCCTATTATCATTTCTTATATTATTATGAAAATAGTAATTTTCATCTAACTTGTGATTTAATTCTAGCAAGAGATCTTTTAATATCAAATGTCAGTTTGCGAGCAAAAGACAGACTATTCCAAGCAAAATATTTCCGAACGAGGCCAGTGGAAATGTAGGTAGATACTCGTAACAATGAAACGACTTTTCTAAATGGTCTCTAACAATTGTTGCTCATAGAAAATGGCCAGCGATGTCTGCCAATTGAAATCTATACTCACTTCTTTTAATATTTGTTTTTTACTTTATCACATTTAGGTTTTAATTTTAGATTATATACATATTTTGGAACGTTTATATGTATATACATATAAATAATTCTAACTACAAATTTTAATTATTTAAGTATTTATATATATTTTATAGTAGGTAAAAACCTACTTCGTATTTCTATAAAAACCTATCCATATCAACAATTTTAAAATATATTAATATTAAGTAATATATAATTAGTTCTTTTTAGAAAACATATAAAAAATTGTACATAGCGGAATTTGAACCCGCGAATGTTGGAAACTGTCCAAGCGTTCTGACCAACTAAGCAATACGTTCTCATCGGGTTAGATCGAAATTCTTAAATTCCAAAAATGGAATTTCCATTTATTTAATATCCATATAAAAATTATTGCTTAAAAACAAAAATATCTCTAAGGATTACGAAGAAAAACCCTAAAAACAATACACCGAAAACAGTCTAACAATTCATATCTAAATACCTCATGAATCGCTGAACCCAATCTAAATTAGCATACAAAAATAAATCCCAAAGATCGACTTCGTAAAATATTTTTGTTTCCTTTTCATTGAGCTCTAGTATTGTTCGCGCTCGGAGGCTCTCATTGATTGATCCTTGTTTCAGGTATTATTGAACCAATTTCTGGAAAAAGGTATGAAAATGAAATAAATAATAAATAGGTAGAAGTCTTGGTGGCATAGTGCCACAGTGACTGATTGTAAACGTGACGGTTTTGGGGTTCGATTCCTCTCGAGGGAACGAATTCTTTTGATTTTACCGCTTCTAACAAAATGAGCCGCGCGTCTGTGACTTGAGTGATTTAACACTAGGTGACCTCTGCCACTTCCTCTCCCACATTCCGATCCCCATTTCCCCAATTCTGGACGTATTCCGTGGTGCGTAAACTCAAAATATAAATTTAAATAATTATTTCCTCAAGTAGGGATCGAACCCACAACCAGTCATGTTTACAATCATATATTTGAGCCGCCGCGGCATGTCTGGCCTCTAAATTATTGCAATTAATTTAATATTCAACACCGGTGTTTTCACCGGCAAATCTCTTATATTTCAAATCTTATCTTAAAAATTTACTTCTTCCACTTCAGCAAATAAGAAATAGGATACTTCAAATAAGAGAGTAAGAATTCCTTAAATTTTAAATTAATAGCTAAGAATTCAAAATTATAATATAAAGTCAGTTTAAAAACAACGTTAATATAAATCCTCTTTAGCTTGTAAATAGTATTACATAGTACATTTCTTTGTTAAAACACTTTCAAATGTGCCGTAGTAGAGAAGGAACTTAATAGCAGGTGTACTCTGTGAATATTTCATCATTTAAGCTACAGGTTAGCTGGCACTGTTAAATTGCTAGACTTTAGTTATTATCTTCACGTTCTCTTTGTTATTATCACATCTAGAATATTATATATTTGTGTTTTATTTAAAACTAGCAACCCACTCGCGGTTCGCCCGCTTGAATTATACGAATATTTATTAAATATATTTATGAAATTATTTTCAGTTTTCAATAGAGAGATGCGTTAAACACGCTCATTTTGGGTGACGTTTTCTAACAACAAACTTTGCAAGTCGTTGCTTAGCAACGGTCACATAGCGACGGTTGTTATTAACATGGCAGAATAAATTGCATGTCAAATTAGTAAGCATTTTAATATATTTGGTATATATCGAAAATATTACAAATATGAGAAAAAAAAGTATCCTATGTTCATCCCGGGACACTCAAGTATCTCTATATGAGTTTTTTATCACAATTAAATTAGCGGTTTGGCCCTGATTGCGTAAAAGACAGACAGACAGACAGAGTTACTTTCGAATTTATAATATAGGTATGGATTAACATTATGTGTTTAAAAATTAACATTGTAAGTTAAATGTAGAAATATCTTTAAATTTTTTTCGGTATCTTAGAAAAATTCCATTAGTTCCATTTAGATAATACAAAGAAAATACATAAGAGAATAGCACAAGCACAAATTTACCTCCGTTATTAATATTTCAAGGAAACGCAATATACCTTCCCTTAGACGAGCTTACGTCATAAGTTATTCGCCATCAACGCCGCAGAACTTCTCAGGTTTCACGTTCCACTCAATTTGCCAAACTACCCACAAAATCTATTCTACCTCTCCTAAATTATCAGGAATAATTCTTAAAGGATTTATTATTTTGATATTTCCATATATCAAAATAATAAAGCCTATATATTGATATAAATTTCTTTAACTCTCTCTAAACGTTAAAATATTGCAGAATTTTACAGAAATGCTAGTATTTTGGTTTAGTCTTGGTTAGATAATAACCGAATTAAGTGAACTAATCAACTTCCCACTGAGGGAATCGTGTTAAGTACGACACTCCATTCCCCACTTTTTTCCGAATTCTGGGGGCATTGCGTGTTGAGTGGCGGAATTCAACGCCGCGTGAAGAAATGAAAATATAAATTTAAATAAATATTTCCTTTTCTCCAGTGGGAATCGAACTCACAACCAGTCGTTTTGCACACTTTGTGCCCCTGCTGCACGACTGGCCTCAACTGATTTTGATTTTTTTAAGTGAAATTTTTTTTAAGCATACAAATAATTATAAATATTTTCGGTACTTATTGAATGTTTATTATTTCTACTATCATTGTCCTATCTTCATACAAAACCTTTATCTAATAAAATTCGTAATTTAGCAGCAAAACAACAATATTTCATAAAATAAATTGCTACATATATAAAGATAATGACGTATAAATTACATAAGTTGCCTCAACGAGAATGTTCTCAGTACTTTAACAATGACAAATTACTAAATGCACACATGAGTTAGGTTTAATACATTTATGGTGGAAATTTTCGCATACATTCTATTGTTAAGAGCAAACTTCAACTAGTATTTTACAGTCTTTTCAGAACTGGAAAAACAACTAATTACATTTAAAATTTTTAAAAATCAGCTTCACGCTGTATCCCGCACACAGCAGGATAGGGCCAAGACACTCCGTTCCCCAATTTCTGCCGAATTCTGGAGGCACTGCGTGTTGAGTTACAGACCTCATAGCCGCGCTTTGCCTCAACAACAGAGCGATGAAAATGGAAATATTAAATATATCAATTCTCCAGGTAGGAATCGAACTCACGACCTGCCTCATTTACAATCGCACAGTTATGCCCTGTTCCACGACTGGCCCCAATAAAAAAGAAGTCGGTCAATTAACTTTAAATCGTACAATATAAATAGAGAATAAATATCTTATATATAGTGTCTTAACACTAGGTTCCCTCAACCTACCCTGCCATATGGGGTATACAATAAGAAATAAAGAAAAACAATAAAGAAAGAAAGAAATAAAAGTAAGTATAGATAATGTGAATGATCAACAAAAATATAAAAGGAGACATCGCTTCTATAGAAACCTGTGGCGCCACAAAACGTTCTACTTTTCTCAATGGGTTAAAATGTACAAAGAGCTACTTTCCCTAAAAGTGCTTGACATAAATTACTGATGAATTACCCAACTGCTTTGTAGGAATTGAGTGAATAGTTTTATTGTTAAAAGACAGTTTTTGGTTTTTTAAATAACAAGAAAATATTTTATTAAGGAGTTTGCAATAATATAAATAAAATAAAATCAGCTTGACGCAGCATCCCGCACACAGCAGCGTAGGCAGAGGAAACCTACTGTTAATACATTCCGTTCCCCACTTTCTGCTGAATTCTGGAGGCTTTGCGTGTTGAGTGCCAGAACTGAATGCCGCGCGTTGCCTCGACACCCAGAGGCAATAACATCTAACAATAAAATAGGCCTAACTGGTTTAAAAATCTGTTACGGATATACATATGTATGCAAATATGAGATAAATGCTGAATCTCTATTTTTAACTAAATGGATCAAGTGCTGTTATCAAATATAGCCTATTATTTACTGAAATAGATTTTTTACTCACTCAATATTCCGATTTATTAATAAACCTGTTTGTTTTTAGGGTTCCGTATCGCAAAACGAAAAATAGGACTTTTATAGAATAACTTTGTTGTTAGTCTGTCCGTCTGTCAAGATTATATCTCTCGAGAATGCGTTGAGGAATCAAGCTGTAATTGATATCAAATATTCAGGGCTACGTTTCCTTGGAGCACAGAAAAATCAAGTTTCTAAGTAAACGCGCCCAAGAAATACGAGCATTTGTGCATGTTTTTGTATGAAATTCACCGGGTGTTCTAAATCTTTGGGGTACTTACTTCCCGAGGACCTAGTGAAAAGCTCTACCTTGTAAACCACATATAGTAAGGTAGGCAGAAAGAATCCAGAACGACATTCCGTTCCCTACCCTCCGCCCAATTTCCAAGACTTTCAAAGTTTATAACACTTTAAAACATTTGTTGTTTTAGCCCAATTTTTGTTTTATCTCATTTTTATTTAGGCTGAATATCATATTACCTGATTTCCTGACTATTTTAAATGTCGTCACCCTCTTTATACATTTTCTATGAGGTTCCTAGCCTGATCGATAAACTTGACCTCAATTTTACGGTGGAACACATGTTTTTCCTTTATAGGTTAATAGAGACCTTCCCTTTGCCTCATTCATTATTCATTGCTTTAGTAATTTTATAGGACTAGCAGAAATTAAAGGTATTCTGTTTTATTTGAAAAAGGATATTAAAAATTACGCTTATATTTCCATTTCTTCGCTCTAGTGTCGAGGCAAAGCGCGGCGTTGAGTTCTGCCACTTAACACGAATTCCCTCCAGAATTCGGCATAAAGTGGGGAACGGAGTGTCTTAACACTGTGTTCCCTCTGTGTGCGGGATACAGCGTGAAGCTGATATTAAATTTAAATTAAGTCAAATGACGTGACAAAACAACATTCAATATAATTATAATACTATTTATTCCAAATCATACAAAACTTCGGCTTCGTTAAATTAAAAAAAAAATTTAAGACATTTGATAGCTTCTCGCTATACCGCGTATATTGCAGGGTAGACAAAAGGAAACTAGAATTAAGACACTCCGTTCCCATACAAATTTTTGAGACATTATATGTTGAATGGCGAAACTTAGCGACGTGCTTTGTTTTTATTATAAGACATTAAGTCCCCATTTCTTCAAATATTAGTATTTTACAGTGTATAATATACTAGCTATAACATAACGTCAATATATTGGAAAGCGTTCAATTCCAAGTCAGTAATTGTTGTCTCGGCGGAGTCGTCTAATCAGTCTACTTCGTACATGTAGGTAGTCGTATATTATTCCCGTGAGACGCTATTGCATAATTGAAGTCAAGTGAAAATAGAAATAGAATAAAATATACTTAAACTTATTAAGTTAAGTTAGTGACGGTGCGACTGTGGGTTCGATCCCCATTCGAGGGAATTAATTATTATTTTTTTAATATTATCATTCCTTCGCTTTGTGTGGCACCAAGGCAAAAGCCAGGCGTTTCGCCACTCAACACGCATGGCCCCGAAAAATTCGGTGGGAAATGAGGAACAGAGTGTCTTACCACTAGGATTTCCTCTGCCTGCATGCTGTGGCGGGATACAACGTGAAATTGATTTAATTCAGGAACGAAGACCTATATATTGGAACGCTTCAGAGGTAACTAGTAAACTATTGGATTTTAGGCTCATACACTTTAACACCTTGGCACTTCTTTCTCTTCTTCTGCTTTCTATTCCTTGTGCTATACCAGCATAAACCAGCCGTTCAACTGTATTGAATCCAATTTGAACTTACAACTATTTCAATCAGAAACGTACCCACTATACCACGGTGAATTCTAAAATTATAACAATATATTTTAGCTTAATAGAACTCTATGTGGTTTTGATAACGATAATACAAGCCCCATTAAAATGATGGAAATAGCAGCGTATATACGAGTACATACGTTAAACAAGCGATCGATGACAGAACGACCACGACGGGTGATTACGGTTAGAAATACCAAATACAATGTAAATACAATTTATATGAAAACTATACAATTAATATCAAAAACTAGATAACAATTAGCAAACTTCTGATTATCGGTCTCCTCCCTGGTAACGAGACGCTAAGCGCGGCGTTGAGTTCTGCCTCTCAACAGGCAATGGACGTGAATCGTTACTTATAAGAACAACTACTGTCGTTGTTAAACACTGTACATTTAAGAAATTGATGGACTATCGTTTTTAAGCCACTTTTCATATAGACCGAGGGTTGAATATTCATATATATACTTGAATATTAAATTTACACTTACAAAATACCATATTATAACACTAAGCGACCTACTAACCCTTTTTTCATATAAAGCTTATAAATTATAGGTCAGTTAAATGTAAGCAGTTACAATAAGGTTTTACAAAACAAGTAATTAAAAATTGTGGCCAATCACGTGATGGTTACAGGTTCGATTCCCACGCGAGGAAACGAAATATTTAATATTTTCATTTGTCTGCTCTGGTGTCGCTAAAGCGCGGCGTTTAGTTCCGCCAATCAACTCGCAATGCCTCCAGAATTTGACAAAAAGGGGAGATCACAAATACTAGCGTATATATGTATACGAGTATTAGAAATTCAGTGATATCTTTTTATGTAACTAGGTTAAGACCCTCCATAACTTCTCCATTAGTGAGTAACGATAAATTTAACTTTTTAATAACCGAAGTAAACAAAAGGGAGTTGTAAGTTTGACGTGTATGTATGTATGTCCTTATATATATGTCGGTCTGTGGCATCGTACCTCTTAAACGTACCTACGTACCCGTTTTGATATAGTTTTTTCTTGTTTGAAAGGTAACTCAGTCGAAGTGTACCAGGATTCAATACAATATGCCTATTCATCAGCTCGTTTCTATATCTTATCTTGGTATCGGTTGTCTCTTTATATAAAGATGTAAGAAAACTCCATTGTTCTGTTCGATTCCATATTTCTCTTCGTTCTCTCTATTTAGAGTTTTGTGTGTTGGGGTTTCTTAAATTTAATATTTATTTATTACTTTGCATTTTGCAAGGTAGGTATTAAATAATTACGCATTATCCATTTTATATTCGCCCCCAAATTTATACTATAACACTTTTGTTTTCAGCTTCACGCTGTATCACGCTCGAGTAGGGTAAACAGACAGAGCTCTATAGTTAGGACACTCCGCTCCCCACTTTCCATCGAATTCTGAAGGCATTGCCTGTTGAGTGGCGCAACTCAACGCCTCGCTTTACCTCGACACCAGAGTCTAGACATGAAAATAGTAAGTATTTCCCTTTCATCGAGCGTAACCTAAAACATTTGTTATCATATGTAAAAAATTTTATAAAGTATAATATTATAGTAATAGTATATTTAATTATTATTTAATTTACAATTCTCCTTAACTTCTATTGATATCATCACACAAACTCTCTGTCAATACATTCCAACTTGATTTATTATTGCCGTACAAAAATAGCCGCAAACTTCAATATTAGCTCAACTGATTGACCAATACTCTCGATACGGATTGATTAATCGGACCACGTCGTATATAGATTACTCCATAGAGGGTATTTGAATATCTAGTGTTTTTCTTTCTTTTTTCTTTATCTTTTTTGATATGTGCAGAAACAATTTTCTCTTTCTTTCTCCTTTTTCATACTAGATATAGTCGTATAATTAAAAATTGTCAGATGAATGTCAGCACAATTAATTTTATTTTGAAATATTTCTATTAGACTTTTTGATACTGTTTTTTATGGTTTTCTTATTTTTTTTTTGTTTCCGTTTTTTGATGATGACATCATTGCGTTTGTCTTAATATCAGGTTCCCTCTATCTACCCTGCTATCTGGAGGATACAGAGTATATATAAATAGAATAATTCAATTTAAAAATAAAAAAAACAACATCTATGATAAAATATACCAAACTTTTTTTAATTAAACCAGTAGGCGGTACTTTAATATTCACGAGTTAATAAATAATCACCAATGTTGATATGAAAAACCACTGAACGACGCCATAAATCTCAGGAACCCAACCTATTAACGTGATACAGTGTGGGGGCATAAAAAGGGGGCATAAAGAGGGGGCATAAAGAAAAATGTTTTCGTTGCATCTGGACTTTATTGCTTAAAACAGTGATTTACATGGTAATCTATTAACCATTAAGCTTTAAATAGCCGATATACTAGCGCGGGCACAAACAAGTGCTGGACTATAACTCATGGTTCACACATAACTGTGTAGTTTAGTTACGTTTTTTTATTTCTTTGTAAAGCGTTATAGATTAGACTAGCTTTATGTTCGCGACTGCGCCTGCATGGTTTCTACTTATCGAAGAGATATTTTTTCTTGCTAAAAATTAATGACTGACTCAAATTTTAAATTAATGTAAATTTACAATAATCCACACTATTAAAAATATTTATATAGCTATTTATAAAACTGCCTAGAATTTACCGTTAACATTATAATAGGCACCTTCTATATAAAATTATTACGATATCGTCACTAGAAGCAGTGAAGCTATCGATTGAGCTGAACGCGGCCATGCAGAATAATAGTCATTTGACGCGCCGGTGACCTATCCTGCTATACTTTTAAAGGTAGAAATTTATAAGAAAGATTTATTTATCCATTAAAAATATTGAATTTTATATTATATTTAATCCTTTTTCAAATGCTTGTTTCTTCTATTCATTATAAAGGAAGTTTACATATCTTACTTTTGATTTAGATTTAAACAAAAAATGAGGTTTCCAAAACCTTTCAAAAACTCTAGTTATGTAATTTTGCTGTCGTTTTAAGAAATACTTCTAAGACTAAAGTTATTAATTTATATTTTACTCTAGTATAGGTTTAAACCATCGTAGTTTTAAAATAATGAAAAATTACGTCAATATCGACTTAATAACTTCATTGTTATTATGCTATTCTACTTCTAAAAAAGAAACAGCTTCACAGCAGGGTAGGCAAAGGGAACCTAGTGTTAAAACACTCCGTTCCCCACTTCCTGCCGAATTCTGGAGGCATTGGAGGCAGTGTTAAGAGGCAGAACTCAACGCCGCGTTTTACCTCGACACCAGAGCGAACAAATGGAAATATATACGTAAATAAATATTTCACTTCCTCGAGTGGGGATCGAACTCACAACCGTCGTCACAAGGGCAGTCAATAAGAAAAATCGTTCATCATTTGTCCGCCAGTATTAAAACGATACAATGAGATGAAATACGAAGCCGTGGTTTTTACCCAGCCTCGTAGGTATATCCAGAATGACATCGTTTTTAAGCATCCAATTAAAAAAGCTACGTTCTGTACCAGACAAGACAAAACACGAGTGAGCTCGATTGTTTCGCTTCGCCCTTAATTATGTTCTCCCATGCCATTATATTTCTCTTTTACGGTTTCAGATATGTTGAAATCGTTGTGGTTGACGTTTTCATTGTAATGTAGGAATAAAACACCGTTTTTTTTCAGCTTCACGCTGCAGAGGGGACTTAGTGTTAAGACACTCTGTTTCCCATTTTTCGTCGGATTCCAGAGACATCGCATGTTAAGTGGCGGAACTCAACGCCGCGCTTTGCCTCGAAACCAGAGCGAAGAAATGAAAATATCAAATATTTCCTCCAGTGGGAATCGAACCCACAAATTGTCGCGGTTACAGACACACGCTTGTGCCGTTGCGCCACTACCTAAATACTTAAATAACGACGTATATTCTGTTCTGGAATACATAATATAATTATTTAGATAACTTAACTAGAAGGAGAAAAAGTATATAAAATATTTTTGTTTGTCTTTGTTGACGTTAAATAAAAAAACCTAGTGACACAACTGTTTGTGTGTTTAGTGTTTCTTTTAGTTTCAGGTGGTATCCCGTACATAACATGGTAGGCAGAGAGAACCTACAAACCTAGTGTTAGTACACTCCGTTCCTAATTTTGCGCATAATTCGAGAATTAAATAACGCATTGCGTGTTGAGTGGCGGATATAAACGCCGCGGTTTGTCTTGCGACCAGAACGAAGAAATGAACATGATTGTCGTTAGTTAGACTACGGCCCCTAAATTATATTTATTTTCGAATATCTTCTTCAAAGTTATTCTTCAGCCTAAACAAGTTTCTCGTAAGAGGTACCCCTGCAAAATCAATTTCCAAGTAATTTGTGTGGTGGAGAACCAAGTTGGCTTTGCGGGTCAAGGATAGAAATCAACCACGTGGAACTCTTGCGTGCCATGTTCGTGCTTGCATTTACCTTTCTATTTGGAATATTACAAATATATCGTATTCTTGGATAAAGTTTTATATGGCAGAAATAGCAAAAAATATTCCTATCTCTTAAATAAGTTATTTGGCTATAGGGCGCATATATAGATAATTTTTAAGAAATAAAAAATGAACAAATAAACTTCACATTGTATCCCGCACTCAGCAGGAAAGGCAATAATAATTAATTAATAATAATTCATACTCGTCGGACGGATACTTCAACGGAACGGAATGGAATCGAACCTAAAACCGTCGCGTTAAAGTCACACCCTTGTACTCCTGAATTATCATTTATATTATTTTTTATTTTTTATTATCTAAATTTTTCAAAAGCTTAAAATTCAAAAAGCTTGTTAAAGCTTATATATTTCCCTCCAGGAGAGCCTTCAAAGGCTGACTAAGCCAAATGCTTAGCGCTTACTCTTACTAAGCCAAATTCTTACCCCATACAAGAATTTCTTCTAAAATACTATAATTCTCAATTTCACCACTTTCAAGTTACAGAGTATGCATACAGTCTTAACTAAATATTATTAATCATCAAAATTCTGGAGTCAAAGGTCTGGGGGCCCTGGGATCTGCACTAAACACATAGTACCTCACGAGTTAATCGGAAAATGGGGAATGGATGTATCTTAATGGATAACGAAGTGTCTTAACACTAAACTTCAAGGTTCCCTCTTCCTACCCAGCTATGTGCGCAATATAGCGTGAACCTAAAAAATAATTAAGTCACTTTATTAGTACCATCTAAGATATCATTGTAACGGAAACGGTAACGGGAAGTCGGACGTCGTGGCTGACTCGCGAAGCCGCTTTAACTTAAACGCTATTAAAATTGCGGCAAGCGCTCGCTAATAAAGAAGCTTTCTGTGGTTTGTTAATTAGACTTAATCTAAAACTCTAACTAGCTTCCTTGCTAAGTAATTTTCTAGGCATATTTCTCTTGTGGGAAAATAAATATTTCGATATAATTGTTAAATACGTATTCGAACTTGAAAGAATATTTGACGTATACATATTAAAAAGAAGAAACTAGAGGACTAGTTTTACGTAGTTCTTAAAATAATGTGGAAATGAAAGGAAAATAAAGGAGAATCCAGTGGAAAACATAAATAACACACACTATTTACTTTCCACTATTAGAATATTTCTTAACTGACTCCGAGAAATATCCCTGCTATGTTGCCAATATATACGAACGGTATTTATATTACACTACGAATAAAAAATATTGTTTAAATTTCTTTTCCTCTTATTTTAAGTTATACTTATATAGAGTGAATTACTTTTTAGACTGTATTAGACAGTGTACTTTTTAGACAGAATTAGACATAGACATTTCATTATATTAAAGAAATAGCCCAAAACAATTTAATGATCATCGAAATGAACTTATTCCATACAAATCTAAGGTAAAACCTTTTTCCTTAAAAAAAAAATATAAAACAAATATCCCGTAATAATTTCAGAGAAGACTCAGAAGAACCTTATAAGAAAACCCCTTACTTAAGCTCTTTTTGGGTATAATTTAAGTTCATTTTATATACAGGGTGAATCAGATACGAAGGGATGAAATCGAACTAAGCAATCCAATATACATTTAAATGGTATCTTATTGAATAGCTTTAGTCGGACACACGTCCAGCTTCGCACAGTTTCCAATTGTTATACAATTTGCATATTTTATAATAATCTCAATGCCTCCCAAATTAGGAAAGTGGAACGGAAGTGCCTTAATGAGGACAGAGTGTCCTGACACTAGGTTTTCAGATTACAGGCTGCTATAGGGGGAATGGAAAAGTCTTAATGGGAACGAAGTGTCTTGATACTAGGCTCTCAGGTTACAAGCTTTTATGGGTGTGAGTATTACAGTCTCTATTTCCTAGTAAAAGACTCACAAAAAATGAAAATCGTTTGTTTATATTTTAGTATTTAAAGCATTTAAAAAACACAGTTATTTTAAAATCACAGATAGACACTTCAATTTTATTTATATGTATAAATGTATAGATATTTTAATTTCCGCACCTCGGCAACGTAGGCTCTATAGAGATGGCAATATTTTGCCGCGCGTTTATGGATCGATTTATATAACATTTTTATACCTAACATATTTAAAATTATTTACATGAAAACAAAAAATATCTAAGTACTTAAAATTTTCTCAATGATAAAATATTTTAGTTTCTGACAAATGTAAAAAGAAGGTTTTCAATAGTTTTTAATGTATCAAAACGCCTTTTGTAAGCTGTTATAAATAGATTTCTTTGTATATCTTTTTTAGTCCTACAATTCATATACTAATGAATCATTTCGTCTTATCTTCAACCATCCAACCAATAACATCGATTGAAGTAAACAGTTTTTTTTAATATTTACCTATTTTTAGATTTGCCAATATTTAAAAAAAAACTATTTAAAGGTGATTATTTATTTGTTTAAGCTTCACACTGAATCCGCATATAGCAGGGTAGGCAGAGGTAACCAGAACGTAATATTACGACACTCCGTTCCTATTTATATATTTCCGTTTCTCACTGTCACCTAATTCCGAAGGCATTGTGTGAGTGGCGGAAACCAACGCCGCGCTTTACCTCTTTACCAGAGCGGTGATATGAGAAAAATAAATAATTCATATCCTCGATAGGGAATTGGTCACAAATTATTTAGGACACATGATGAATTCCTCTGAAATATCTTAAATAGAGAGAAATACTTTAACTTCCATGCTGTATCTATATATATAAAATCGAAAGGTCACTCGCTCATCACGAAATCTCAGAAACTACATGTGCTGGGAATCTCAAATATTGCATAGGAGTTACTTATAGGACGTAGGTGCTCGCTAAGACGGGAATTTGCAATATTCGACTTCAAGAGGTTCGGGGTTGTTTTTGAGGATGAAAGTTTGTATGAAACTTCGTTACTACAAATGCTAGCAGTCTCAAATTTTGCACTTATAGGACGTACGTAGGTACTCATGGAGACAGAAATTAATAATAATGTAGTTCAAGCAGGCGAAGCCGCAGGCGGGCCGCTAGTATATAAACACACTACTCTGATATCGTTACAAAACTGTATCTAATCGAGAGAATTCACAATCATTCTTATCATTAAATAGCATTGTTATTCAACACTATCTTAACACTAACACACTAAAAGTTTCACAGAAAGTAATATTAAATTTAAAGAAAAACATTCTACTCCAAAGTGTGAGGGAACGGAGTCTATATGAGTTTCTTGAACTCTAGACAATAATTTATTTATAAAGAACTTCATTGTGTTTGAATTATTTGAAGTATTTCTACTTTGCTATTTTCATAATCTAATTTTTTAAAAAAATCAGCTTCATGCTGTATCCCGCAGGGTAGGCAGAGGGATCCTAGTGTTAAGACACTCCGTTCACCACTTTCCGCTAAGTTTTGAAGGCTTGCGTGTTGAGTGGCGGAACTCAACTCCGTGTTTTGCCTGTCGAACCCACAACTGGCCTCTTTAACTTGATCTTGATACTTTATTTTTTTTAAATGTATTGTTTGTTTAAAAAAGAACCAAATAAAAAAAAAGATTAAACATTTTATCTCAGAAGTTAAGCTAGCGGATCAAACAAGACGGAGGTTGCTTATTATAGGGAACCTCCTACGCAGTGATTAAGCTTTGTTTTGTGAACGAGGGTGAATTTTATGCTGTTATATTATTGACGCCATTGTAATAAAGTTAAGAAGTTAAATAACACTGTCTTCTTCACACAATCTATATAAAAAACCCCTCAAATATCTAACAAGGAAATCATTGTTTTATTCTATTTATTTTTATTTGTATATATGCGTTAAGTTATGCCACTAAACACGCAGTGTTTCTACTAAATGGAGAATCATAACACTAGATTCTAGTTGCCTACCATATTATAAACGGGACATACAGTCTAAAAAAAATATAATGTTATATACGTTTTTATTTTATTTTCATGAAGAATTCTACGTAAATTTAATTGAAGTTAATTTGTTTATTACGGCAAGAGCTTAAAATGAGTTATTAACATTGATCTAACCCCACGGATTATCAGCTGAAAATGAACTAGGTATTATAATTTGTAGTCGATATTAACTTCCAATATGTTTCGTAAGTTAAATATGAAACAATGCATATTTAAGATTTCAATTTATAATTTACAATTTCCAGAAGAAGGTAGTATAGCACAGTGTTAAGACACTTCGTTCCCCAATTTCTGCTTAATAATTGAGACATTGTGTCTTAAGTGGAGAAACTCATCTTCAAAATCTTATATATTTCAAGTAGTTTAGTCTATCTAAAAATATATCACTGTAACAATAATAAAACGTGAAAAGGTCACTTTATATATAAATAAGACTAATAAAACGAAATTTTAACCGGTTGACGGCAGTAAATTTTATTTTATATAGAAATAAATTGAACGTAAACTTCCAATTTGTTATATGGGAATATAAAAATGGTACTTTAGTGTGTTGTCGATGCCCTAGAGGCGTAATAACTTCTTGTATCCGGAAACCCATAAGATATAGTTAGCCTATAGTTATCAATTTCTTTTTATAATGATATACTAATAAATTGTTTTAAATTTTTATAATTATATAATACAGCATTTTTCTTCTATTGAATTTAGTATACCACTGAGCATAAAATGAAATTTCTTATCTCTAATTTCCCTACCACAGTAAAGACAGCCCTACTAGGTACAGGATACAAATATAAATAAAAATATAATATTAATTTTCTTTTTCTAGCTCCACTTTACATCCCATAGGGTAAACAGAGGAAAACTAGTGTTTAGACACTTTATTTTCCAAACAAACATTGCATATTCAGTAGCAAAACTAAACGTTGACAAAGCGAGGAAACTAAAATAATTATTTCCTTCGAGAGGAAAACGAACCCACTACCATCGCGTTTACTCTCTATATTAAACACACATATATACCTATAACATATTAAATTCAATACACATAGATTGCTTCGATGCGGCATCAACTAATAGTTGCGTCTGGCAAGCTACGTTCAGATCTAGATTACTCCAGGGAACACTAGTCTTAATTAAGTTTAACTACTGGTGTGTGAATTTATCATCTTATACGTCCAGGATATTAACAGCATAGGAATAAAATGGCCAAATTTTGTAGATTTTTAGTGAATTAATTTGAACTTTTTAAATTCAAAGTGGTTCACTCATATAGTTGAGACAGCTGTATTCCACATAAGCAAGGCAGCAGCAGGTTACGCAAATGGGAACTTGGGAAACTAGTGCTAACACACTCCGTTCCCATTAAAACAACCGTTCCCCACTGTCTGCTGAATTCTGAAGGCATTAAGACTGCTGCGTAATATTAAATATATCATGTGCCCGAGTGGAAATCGAACCCACAACCTGTTGTGTTTACAGTCGCATGCTTACCCCTGAACCACAATTGGCCTTAATGAAACCCTATTTTTTTCATAATTTAATATAAAAAAAAGGAAATCCCCCTACTTTTATATTTTGAATACACATCTCTTAAGCATTGTATGAGTCGGCCAAATTTTCTTTTATAAAATATATGCTGTTCAACAGGTACGTTGTTCGGGTATCCTCTGTCGAGTACATTCTCTTGTCCACACAAAGGTTCTTTATTCTCTTTTGTATTTTAATTTTTAAACCCCAAATTTCATATATTTTTCACCGCCCTACTCGTATTGTCCTTAAATAAATGTAACAGAATAAAGGAATATGTTAATTTTTTTATAGTCCTAGTATTTAACGTTTTATAAATATTGTGTATATAGTTAAATAAGAAAAATCCTTAATAAAGCTTCTGAAATTCCACGCAAATAATCCCAATTTCTTTAATTTTTAAATATATTTATTTTAACATAAATATTTCTTTAAGTAAATATATTTAAAAAATTAAAATATCGCCAAATATTAACATATTTCGTCGTGGAGTATTCAATATTTAAATTTACTAAAGTCCTAACGAGATAAGCGTGTGATTGTCAACGCGACTGGTTGTGGATTCGATTTCCACTTGAGGAAATTAATTAGTTCGAAATCGAGTGAAAAAAAGATACAAAAAAATCATAAAAATCCAAAATACATACATATCCATATATATACATATATAACTAAGCAAAAATTGTATGAGAGCCAATTACAAACTACGAGTAGAACAGTAATTGCAAGCTACAGCGTGCTTTTCTTTCATATTTAAGGCTCATCCTCCTACCGCACTCAAAGTTTCAACATTTTTCATCTAATGCATACAAAATTTCACATTGAAAATAACAATTTAATTTTATATACTGGTATATTATATTCGTAGTTTCTTAGGGTACGTTTTCTTTAAGCCTAAATGCTATGGGTACAAAGTACTTGGTATGAAAAACATTTTTAATGATGCTAATAATTTTAAAAATGAAATTTAGCACGATGTTATGGAAGCTGTAACTTAAATATTATAGGAATATCTTTAATCTATCTATCTTTAGATTTTATTATTTGTAGAAATCGAATTTGCAACGCAATACTTAAAGTAGTAGATGAATTTTTCAATATGTTTTTCATACACATATACATTACATTAGATGGCTTGTGCCTCTAAAATTTGATCAGAAAATTTCCAGAGAAAAATATATCCCCAATATTTATAAGTTTCTACTGAAAATATTTTTTTATATCTATAGGAAAACCATAAAATCCAAGATTGGCTTGTAAATAAAACTTATAGAGGAAGTTATATGGAAACGAGGGAGGCGGTAAGAAATGAGGCAAACAAGATACCCAAAATATATGAATATAGAATAGATGGAAAAATATAGAAAATTAGAAAAAAAATTGTACTTTTATGTTTTTTTTTTTAATAGAATAAGCAAAATCATTTGAGATATTTATTTTATTCTACTAATTTTCTTATGGATTACTTGTTTAATTACTTCTTAGCTCATATTGACTTGACTATTAGGAATTAAGCTGAAAGAAATGGCTATTAGATGCAAAAAATATATTTTTCATTATTTTCGTTAGATATTTGGATAAAACGTTGATAAATATGTAGGTAGTTGTATATAGATATAGAATAAAGCACTCATGTATTCATAGACTCATCGACCCGTTAATGCTTTCATACGATTTTTTTAAAAACATTTTTCCTATTATCCTACAAATAATAGAATTTTCTAACAGCACTATCTATTCTATTTTCATTCAACGTATAAACATGCTTTTGTGAACAAAAATATACGTATACTTACATTTAGCTAGAATCAAAATATTTTTTTCCTTTATCCATACCTATATTATAAATTCGAAAGTAACTGTCTGTCTGTCTGTCGTTTACGCAATCAGGGCCAAACCGCTAATTTAGTTGTGATAAAATACTCATATAGAGATACTTGAGGGTCTTGGGATGAACATAGGATACTTTTTTTTTCACTCATTTGTAATATTTTCGATATATACCAATATATTAAAATACTTATTAATTTGACATGCAATTTATTCCGCCATATCAATAACAAACTTCGCTATGCGACCGTTGCTAAGCAACGATTTGCAAAGAGTGTTGTTAGAAAACGTCACCCAAAATGAGCTTGCTTAACGCATCTCTCTATTGAAAACTGAAAATAATTTCATAAATATATTTAACAAATATTCGTGTAGTTCAAGCGGACGTAGCCGCGTTCGGGTTCACTAGTTATTAAATAAAGGATATTTTTTGAAGAGCTTTTCTCATTCTTCAATTTATTTTCTAACTACTCATATATTAAGATTTTTTTTAATAGGATCCAAATTATACCTAATATGATATGGTAAATAATACAAAGTAAAATTAATAAACCACTACCTCCAAATTACCTAAAAGTTCTAATACGAAATGGCAATAGGTTACAATTAAGCTTTCCGTTCTTTATCTGTATGTCTTTAAATCAATTATAAAGTTGGACTCAAGTCGTTGTTTAAAAACTTTTGCAGCTAGTTAACGTCAGTATGGTTATTTATTTGAAACAGAACTGCATGGAGTTTGTTTTGTTTTTCTTAAAGCCAGTACGACTCAAACTAAATATTCTGAATAGAATTTAAATATACAAGTTCAATTTCAGTTATAGTGGGGTAATTTTAGAATCAAAAACTTGTTAGTAGAGAGAGAGAGAGAGAGAGAGAGAGAGATAGATATGTGAGCGTAGAGTGTAAACCTGCTAATACTCTATTAAGTAAATTATCAGGAGAGACATAAAATATCTTAAAGATTATAAGAATATTTTAATTAGATTTTTACTATTTAAAAAATTTATTTCTATTCTCTACTATATGAAATATAACTAAAGATCAATTTTGTATTTTTTTACACTATCGAATGGTATAAAAATGTAAATAATGAAAAAACTAAAAATTAACAGGTTTTCACTGTAAGCCGACATTAATTATAATTATGTAACAAAAATACTTAGTAATTCTTGAATTTGGAATCTAATTAATTTCAATTAACCTATTATATCTATTCCATTTTTAAAAATCTTTAAAAATCCTAAATCTTTTTATTATATTACGTCAATAAAAATCGATTATTTAGCTTAATGCTAACTTCGTGTGTTAAATCTGTCTAATGCAAGTGTATGCACACTAATAAAAGATATGTAAACAAGTTATTTAATTCGTTCGAATATAAAGTAATTTATGAGAATGTTTCGCTTATTTAAATAAATCGAAAACTTTAAATTTAGTTATTAGAAAAAAATGTATAGATTTTTATTTTACAACACAAATTAGTTCCATTTTCTTTTCTTGTTTATACTTAAATAAATTTTTTAAATAATATTAAATCAGCTTCACGCTGTATCCCGCACACAGCAGGGTAGGCAGAGGGAACCTAATGCTAAGACACTCCATTCCCCACTTTCCGCCGAATTCTGGAGGCATTGCGTATTAAGTGGCGAAATTCAACTCCGCGCTTTGCCTCAACACCAGGGCGAAAAAATGAAAATATAAATTTAAATAAATATTTCCTTTTCTCGAGTGGGGATCGAACCCACTACCAGTCGATTTTGCAGCACCCTGTGCCACGAGCCTCATGATTTCATATTGCAAGATAGTATAAATAAGGGACTATAAATATAAAGGACAGACAGAGGTAAAATGGTGAAAAATCACTTCGTTGTTCTCTCTCTGCCTCTTGAGACTTTGCATACTAAACGAGGTTGTCGAAAACTGCATTTTATTTTAGCCAGACCTTGAGCTACTTGTATATTTATTTAAATACAAAAATTTTATTCATAACTATCGAGTGCATTTGACAGCTGTTGAAAGATTGCCAACAATGAGAATATTTATTTTATAATAGCATTTAGTAAATTTATTTTTTTGATTACAGTAAGTCCTTCTATATTTTTTTTTCTGAAATATAAAAACTGATGTAAGCAAAGCTTACTTTGAGTGGGAGTAGCTGAAATAGTTTTTATCTCACAGAGTTGCTTTCACCTTTGACATTTAACCTGATATCAATATAAATACTTAAGCTCAAATAGAAACAAGACAAATTTCAATTTTTCCTATAATTTACTCTTCAAAACTCCGTTTCTGACTTTCTGCAAAATTTTCCAGAGTTGCGAAACTTAACACCGCGCTTAGTCTCGTTACCAGAGTGAGAAATTGAAGGCAATTGATTAATTAATCCCCCGAATGAGAATCGTAACCACAACTACCGCGCTTCCAATCACGCTGTGCCGTTACGAAGGTAAACAATAAATCCAAATCAACTAAAATTAACACTAAAAACAATAGAAAAACCAGCAAAATTTTAAAACGCGTATCTAAAACGAAAACGACCTTCCGAGTTCCGAGGGACGAGCTAGCCATTTGTACATATTTAAACAACGTGGAAAAATATTCTACGCGAGAACGAGAAATCAAGAAGTTTGAGGATAAATAATATATGAAATCCTACTTCACTGCGCAACCAGGTTAATACACAGTGCAAACAAGTGATAAAGTGGGGGAAACTTTTATCACGAAATTTCGTCATCGCTCATAAAGCAGCTTTTAGCAATATGGAGTTTATTTTCATTTTCATATAAAATTTCAACAAGCTAGTAGGTTAATGTATGTTTCTTAAATATATAGTCAGTATAAGAAAATAAGTTTTTTTTTGTATTTTATATATTAGTTTTTTTTTATATATATATATTAATAGTTGATTTGAAATCTTTCTATGTTTTCTCTTTTTCTTAAATAGTTTTAGGGCTCTAGATGGATTATCTACGAAAAATAAAAGTGAGTTCCGCTACTTAGCACGTAATATCTCAAAAATTGGGCGAAATTCAGGAAGAGCGTGTTTTATTATGGGCTTGCCTTTACCTAAAATTTTTTTTTTTATTTTAAAATAAATATACATATATTTTCAAATTTTCCTAATAACAACATAAAATATACAAACGTACAAACTAATACAAAAGTAAAAGAAACTATTGTTTGTAAATCTAAATCGCCATGCCCCATTTTATGCAATACATTTCCTAAACGAATTAAAACTTTGGCCGTCGCGCCGTTCCAATTCCATATGTGACTTCTCTCGACATATGACGCAGGCGGCGAACGGATATTAAAATGTTGTTTACAAAAATATATTTATATGCAATAAAAATCTATCGTATATAAATAATAAAATGATATTCATGAATCCATATTAGTCACTGAGCAGTGCACTGAGCACTGAGCAGAGCAAGCAAGTTTTTTGAACTTCCCGCTGTATCCCGCTCACATCAGAAGGAACCTAAAAATTACTTGTTTAGACCATTCATTCCCCAAGTTCACACTTCTGTTTCCCACTTTCCGCGGTATTCTGGAGACATTGCGTTTAGAGTGGCGGAACTCAACGACGAAAGCGAGAAAATGAAAACATTATTAAGAGTTTTATATTTCACATTGGAACTATGGAGACAATATGACTGTATATTGGTATACACCGTGCACAAAACATATTTAATATAACAGTCCTCTAACCTTCCGTCTCTGCCCACACCCATAAGAGAAATTAAATATCTTAAATTTAGATAGATAAAGATAGATAAAGTATCTTGGATTGAACCCACAACCATCGTAAATATAATCACACTAAAATACGATGTTCAAACAAAGATTTTGACTGTGCTATCTTAATAATTGGGTCCTATTATAAGAGAAATGAGAAAAATATACAGCTAAATTATTTCAACGTAGGTACATGTTTTAAGTACATTTTGTATCGAACAATAATATTACGCTATGTTCATATATTTTTCTTGTTAAAATTGAAAAATGTAAAAGAAAATATATCGAATATTTTATAATAAAATAAGATTAATCGATCATTATAAACGTATACGTACAGGATTTTGGTCTACTAATCTATATATATAAAATCGAAAGGTCACTCACTCATCACGAAATCTCATAAACTACATGTGCTAGGAATCTCAAATTTTGCATAGGAGTTATTTATAGGACGTAGGTGCTCGCTAAGACGGGGATTTGCAATATTCGACTTCTAAGGGTTTGTTTTTGGGGTTGGAAGTTTGTATGAAACCTCGTAAATAATATAAGTATTTATACGCCATAATTGCTGCGTCAAAAAGTATTTAAATATATTTTTTTCTCTTTTTTCAGCTTCCCGCTGTCTCCCACAAGCAGTCCCAGGGTAGGCAGAGAGTGCGAGAGAAATCTGGAGGCATTGCGAGGTGAGTGGCAGAAATCCACGTTGCGGTTTTAAATATAATGACTTTAAAAAAATATTTCACAGGTAAAAAAACGTATAAAATTGTTATATCAGTTTTCATTTACTCTTTCATTTATATTCATAGCCCAGGGTTTAATATGTCTCTCTACGTCAGTATCTAATAAATATACTTTATAACAAAAAAATCGATTGAAACGAGCTACGAACGACTGAACTGCGACCTTTAGAATTAAATCGACATTTGTTGAACTAAATGGATAACTTAACAATCACATTTATAGATTTATATTATTATAATTATAGACTTTTCAACTCGCATTAACCCTTTTTTTAGTGTTACTCTGTATCCCTCACACTGCAGGCTAGGCAGAGGGAACCTAGTGTTATGAAACTCCGTTCCCTATTTTTCGCCGAATTCTGGAGGTATTACACGGGACCTTAACACCGCATTTTGCCTCGCTACGAGAGCAGAGAAAAAGGAAAGATTAAATATTTAATTTCCTCGACTGGGAATCGAACCCACAATTTTAATTATTTTTAATAGTCTGTGTATAAATATTTTAAATTGAGGCAATCGTGGTAAGAAATTATTTCATATTTTCATTTTATTTCTTCGCTCTGGTAAAGAGGCAAAGCTCGGTGTTGAGATCCGCCTCAACATCCAAAGCCACAACAAATCAAGATTTAAAAAAATATTTCTAAGCAAAAGTAACTTAATTATAAATATTGACGGATAATCACCCTTCATCGAAGTTAAGGATTCAAATTTTCATTTGAAATGACAATATTTACCACAAAAATATATTAGAGTTAAGTTAAATACAAGATAACATTAAATGGAATAGAAAATCCTACAGAAAGTTTTTAAAAGATATTTCTTTCTCTTATAATATTTATTTCACTTCGACTTTCCTTTTAGTAATAAAACACTTAGTGGCATATCTACTTCTTTTTATATTAAAACACTTGGGTTGTTACCAGAGAAAATGTCTGTAGAATCATTAATCAAACAATATTGGTTTCGTGTAAGACCGTAGTGCTAGCAATATTTTTATATTGAATTTATTATAGAAATTCAATTCAATAGAAGCCTGACAATATTTATAATTAGAAAAAGTAATAGAATTTCATTAAGTTCAATGAAAGTAAATTGAATAGTATTTACCCGAATGCGGGTGTCCAAAAGGAGGGTTATATTCTTAGCAAGTATGTATGTTCGTTCCTTTGTTCACTTGTAACTATTAAACTTTACCTTAACCGATTTAGATAAATGATACATGGATTTGTCTTGATCTCACGAATGTTAGTACTATTACTGTAATTTAGGCAGTCAGGTTTTTTATTTGTTTATAATTCACTTGTTAAAATAATGAAATATTAATAAACTAAAATAATATAACAATTTTTGCAGGTCCAAGGGAACTACAGCTAATAAAAGATAACAAACTTAAGTTTGCGGGCGTATGCATACATTTTGTATGAAGTTAACTACAATTATATGTTTGCGGTTAGACTTATCCCTGCACTTAGTATGTGATGTGATTCTATACAAATTCTAGTTATTACCATTAGATACGGGCGAAGTTCCATATAAAAGCTAGTATTTCTATATAGAGACATAAATTAATTGAATTTTGTTATATGCACAATTAAAAGTCTACGTGCAAAGCCGCCTATTTTAAATAATAGAGTTACTGGTTATACGCCTCGGTGCCGTACAATGAAATTTTCTCCTAATTAGATCTTAAGCAAACAAGCCAATTATAGTTTAATTTATCTCCGTATTCGAAACACGTTTAATTCTATTTGTTTAAAGGAAAACTATGATGATAATGTTTTTGATATCATCACTGTATGTTACATCACCTTATCTGGTGATGATGTCAAAAATATTTTTTGTATATATATTTTTAGTATATACTAAATATTAAATTTTATATGTAACTTTGATTACGTGCCCAAATATATGGATATAACGAAGAGATGCTTGAGACTTCTGGCACAAAAATATTTTAAGTAACGAATCAGTAGTTTATGAGATTAGTGCGTTCATCAAAACCAACTCTTCAGTTTTATAAATAAGTATAGATGGACTTGGGGCTTCTGATGCAAATCCACATTTCTATGCTAGATTCTAATATGTGAACCTTTCTCAAGAAAACATGTTCAAGTCGTGAAAAACTATAAAAATAGTATATAAGATTACTTATTTGACTATAATATGTTAATTTAAATGTTCACTTAAAAAATATATATATATATATCCATCCATTCTATAAAGAACATAAAATACTCTTATATTAAAATTGTATAACTTTAAAATTTTAAAAAATATCACGGAGTAGGCAGTATTCGGTCAGTATTTCAATTTTGCTTGTTCTTTTACACCATATAAATAAACGTACATTTTACCTTTAACTTAACTGAATAAATATAAGGATATCAAACAAAATTTTCTAACTTCAAGCACTTATATATGACAAAATTAAATATTGAATCACAATTTCCCAAACTTTCTCAACAAATTACAGTAGCCACAGCATTTCCTAATACTGTACTAAATACTGTATTTAACTTTGAATCGTCCTCGCTTAAGTTATAACGTTATTATGAATGTAAATAATTTAATCCGCAATATTGTTTGCCTGAAAATTTAATTGAGGTGTTTTTTTAAGCTTCACGCTGTATCCCGCACACAGCGGGTTAGGCAGAGGGAACATAGTGTTAAGACATTTTAATTGGTGTTGATAATATTTTAAAACATGACAAAATTAAAATTATGTTGGGTTATAGTAGATTATAATATGTATCATTGTTCTAATGGGATCAAATATTTAAAAAAATATAAACTATAAATTGTTAGTATTTTTTTCTTTATGTTATGCATTACAAAGAATGCATTCGAACCACATCAGTCAAGGACTGTCAAGAAGAACACTGAGGAGAACTTTCCGCCAAATACTGGAGTCATTGCATATCGAGCCGCGGAACTTAACGCCGCGCATTGCTACGACACAGGGCGAAGAACTGCGCTACGACTGGCCTCAATAATAAAAACAATGAAATATAATAATTGTTACTTCACCTTAATTGGTGCATAATTTTATTCTTTTATTTCTAGTTAGCCTTGCAAGATATTAAAGTATACAAGTAAACTGGTAACTAATTGCTACTATAAAATCTTCCGTATAATATATGTACAAATGGTTAAAATAATGTTATTGTCTTCCTAGCTTAGCTATTGTTCTATTCTTTTGTATACTGTAGGCATATGAAGCTAAACAAAAGAAAACTAGAAATAGCTATGTTTCGCCAACAAGAAGTTCTGAATATTTATGACATTTTAAATATATATATTTCTACAATCCTACTTTGTTTTAATTAATTAATCTTAAAATAACTGTTTATTTTAAGATTAAAAAAGCTTGCTGTTAAATATTAATGACAGAATTAAAAATCGTTTCAAAGACATTATACCGAAATAATATTATTCTAAAATTATTTAAAATTACTTCTTTGTATTACAGTTTGTATTTGCATTTAAATAAATATGATCTTTGGTATATGAGTGTAAGCACCGTTTTGTTTTCTTAATAAAAAGGGAAACAGATATAGCTTTTATAATAGCAGAGTAGTCGTACTTTATTTTTTCCTATAAAAAAGTATTATTGTTAAAAATTTTATGAATAAAAATATTAATCATTTTACATATTTATATAAATTAAAAAACAATTATGACGTATAGAAATGTCTAAAACGTATAAAAATATAAATTTTAGACTTTACGAACATAAACCATGAACCGGTGCGCTAATGACGCACGTAACCTGCCCATAGTGTTCGATCATAATTTACTATAATTAAACGGATTCCACACATTATATTTACAATATATATTCCCTTGTTTACCATTAAGAAAAAACTTCAAAAACAAAAAAAACTAGTACATACCTTACGAGTATATCCTCTGGCACATATAAACCAACGACTTAAACCATCAGCATAACATTGAAACCTGTGACTGATATAATATAATAATGTTGAAATAGGTCAGGATATACACTGGGGTCCTCATTTCGCACGCTCATTATCACTTCACGGCACTAGTCTCATGCGGAATCGATGCAGGGCCGCGCAACAGTATGGGGTTGCGCGCAGGGCGCAGGGCGGGCTGGGTGACGCGGGCGGCCGGCGCGCGGCGCGAGGCGGACTGCCCGGGTTCCAAGCTACCGCCTCGGGTTGCCCTAAATACACGCTACAGGCACAATAATTGTAAAGCTGCAACCGCGACGCTGCCTATCGATTCAGCGTACGTTTCGTGAAAGTAAAAAGTTAACTCGATCGAATACAATGCGGTCGGTGGTCGGTGGTCGGTGGACGGTGGTGTACGCGTTCTCACTTTCTAGGTCACTAAATAGCTCAAAAGTTAGTTAATTATTGATTGTTTTTGTTGTTAGTGTTTTATTAATAAATTTTTTTGTTAATTATTTAATATGGAAGAATTTTAGAAATTTAATTCCATGATTATTTTCTTTTAGCAAACTCATAAAATTATTCTGTAAATAACACAATTTAATTATTTTCATCCTATTTTTTATATAACAATTAAAAAAATATATTTTAAGAATTAAAAAAAGAAAAAGGAATATATTTGAAATATTTAAAAAGTTATATATATTGTCGAAATGAGCCGCGCACTGCAGAAGGGCCGCCTACGCGACGTCTACGCGTGACGTCCTACATACGCGCTACGCGACTACGTCAGCGCGCCGCTACGAGCCGACGCTTTGCGCATTCATACAAATCTACCACTTAACGTTGTTTCAAACTAATTAGTTACTTTTGTTTTTCGTTTTATTTTATTATTCTTTGAATTAAATTATATGTACAGTTTTCGCAAGTTTTGTAAGAATGACAAGGACAATTTATTTCTTTTTCTGTGTTCCGAAAAGTGACTGTTGGGTCTCACCAAGTGAACCTACAAAGTTTTTATTGAAAATTTCCATCGTTGCATAATGTAAGTTCGATTCCAACGCAAAAGAGTATTTAAAATATTTCTATTGACCCGTTTTGGCATATAAAGCGTTGTATCCTGAAAATTGAGCAGAGAATAGCACTAGTTTGCCTGTCTACATGAAAAAAGGCGTGAAGCTGCCTCTGTCTACCCTGCTATATGCGGGATACAGCGTGAAGCTGATAAAAAAGTGGATAATTCACACGAAAAACCAAATTCAGTGCTTTATTATTAACCTACATTGAAGAAAATAAATGAAATCAAAAAGTAAACCTTTTACTATAATTAATGATAAGAACTGCAGATTCATCCAGCCCTCTCGCAAATTGTTAAATGGGACATTGTATCGCGATAATCGCTTTGTTACTATAAAATATGACCTTATAATTCAATATCGCAACTTTGCAAAACCTTTTAGCGAGCTTAAGACTTGACTCCAATAGATATTATCTTAAAAATAATAAGAATATTAATTTATACTGCAATAAGATGATTTAATTTCGAATATAATTTAAAATTCATTTTAAATTTCGTTATTCTATATGTTAGGTCGAATTCATTTAGGACGAAAAACAAAGAACAGAGTGTCTTGACACTAGTTTTCTATTCTGCTACTCTATCCTGCTTGGCGGCGAAAAATGTGTTGTCGCTTTTCCTTTTGACAAAACGTTTAGTCGTGTCACCAGTCTTCCAAAACTCTCCCCTTATAGCCGCGCACACGGCCTTAGCGTTTCTAGTGACTGCCAGTATCGTGATCATCTGGGGGTCATCAGCAGAGCGAGACAGTTCTTCACTCCAAAACACCGATTGGCCCTGTATAGGGCCCAGGTTCGGCCTCATATGGAGTACTATTCTCATCTCTGGGCTGTTGCACCCCAGTATCAGCTTGACCCATTTGATCACAAACAAACGTAGAGCCGTTCGAATCGTTGAGGACACTCAATGATCTGTAAAAAGCTTATGGCTATATATTGGCTTTGCATAGATACCGCATTTATCATGGAGTGTTCTGGAGAACTGTTGGGCTGTCGCCTCCACTCCACTCCTCCGATGTTGCACAGGCATGGGTGGCGGTGACCACTTATTATCAGGTGACCCGTACGCATGTTTTCTTTGTCTTTTTCCATATATAAAAAAAACGGAGCCAAGACGTGGCCACAAACATTTATATGATTAGTGTACGGTTGTACGGTTATGATACTTGTTAATTATGATTATAAATTTAAATTATATACAAAATATTGTTTAATATTTGATATAAAAAATTGTATACACTTTATTGGAATAGGACAGAGATTTACAGATTTGCTCTTTGATAAAACTACTTTAACTTGTCCCCAGAGACATATTTCCGGTAGAAGTTTGGAAGCTGCAGAAAAATTTCTAATAGAATTCTTGTAATTCAATACGCTTTCGTTCGCTAAATGTAAAGTTTCACTATTTAAATTGACTTTATATAATACTTTGTATTTATGATTTTTTTTAATATATTATTATAAATTATTTTAGATAATTCCCGTTTAGGCAAAGATAACTTGATAAATTCAAAACGTAAGTACAGTGTGTGCTAAAATTTCCCAATTTATTCGGTAGAAAGTGGGGAACGGAGTGCCTTAACACTAGATTTCCGCTGCCTATCCTGCTATGTACGGGATATAGCGTAAGGCTGATTTTTTTTTTTAAACTGATTATATTGTTTGATAAGAAACTGATTTTTATTATTTGATTTTATTGTTTTACATATAGGAAGTAATAAAGGCTGTTTCATACCTATAGGTATAGTACCTACCTAAAGAACAGACCATAGTGTTTTATAACTAGACAACAGAAATTTTATGATTTTTAAGAATTGTATGTAATTTTTTTATTTATAATTTCTA
This sequence comes from Heliconius numata, assembly GCA_016802625.1. Classification (NCBI taxonomy): domain Eukaryota; kingdom Metazoa; phylum Arthropoda; class Insecta; order Lepidoptera; family Nymphalidae; genus Heliconius; species Heliconius numata. The sequence goes on from JAEBDU010000116.1 coordinate 156,440, forward strand.
TAATAATTAAACTTCTAGTCCCCCGTACCCACATGAATAAAACTCTAGGCTTTCAGTTATATTCTTATTCAAAAATTAAAAACCTCGTTTTAACCATAAGGGAGCTTACAAAAAATATACGATTCAACCTTCAAACCGTCGTCCAGTATATGATGGTGGTGGTGGTAGTGGTGGTCATTTAATAAGTTTTTCAACACAAACATAGTACGTAGCACGCAACACGCGACCGCACGTCGATCGACCGCAGTCGGTCGATTATATGTACCGCATAAATCTTACACTCGGGCTGTTCGTGATATCTAAATATTTGAAGATATTTGGTTAAATTATAATATGATGGTGTTTTTGGTGGTGGTAGGTCTGTATGTGCTGGGATCATGGATACAAATCTCATTTGATTTTTATTCTTTCATAATACTAGTATAATTTACCTGTATTATTCTCAAAATCCGATTATTTTCTTTTACAGCTTCACACTGACACTTTACGTTTACGTGCCCTAATTTCCAACGAATTTTTGAAGCATTGCGTGTTGAGCGGCGGAACTGAACGCCGCGCTTTGCCTTGTATCAGAGCGAACAAATGAAAATATTAATTCACTCTCCTTAATGAGAATCGAACCCACAACCCACAACCGTCCCTGTGGAACGATTTTCTGCTACGATAGTCGTAATAATTTAAGAAACAATTCAACTGGTACTTTTAAAGGAATAAGCATAAATATTTTTAATAATTATTAACAAATCCAAAAATACTTGACAATTTGAATTAAGGGGCACAGTGTAAACTGAATACATTCGACTCGTCCCCTTTATATTTGATTTAACAGAAGTGACATCATGTCAGCATTACACTGCAAACCCATTTAACATAAATGGTCATGTCATGATTGTATGTCACAACGGTAACATACTCACTGTTTGTAATTGACGTTTACATAATGCCTATGAAACATTACTAAATATATGGAGAATTAAATGATAGATAACGTTTCACCTTATATTTCTATTTATATTTTAGTTGTTATTTTTTATTTTATATACCTATATTTTACCGCTTAATAGTGCGATTTGAGGTAAAATGGAGGAGGAAGTATATAGAAGTCTCGATAAGTACTCTCTGCCTTGCTATATACAAAATAAAGCTGGAAAAAAACTTGCAAAAACAAAATGTCCATATTTTGCTGATTAAAGAAAACAGAAATTATTATTATTCCTTACTCTACTTTGCGCATCATTAAAATAGCCGTATTTGTATCTAAACTTTAAATATAAACATTCCTATCGTATAAAATTAACGTTTATATATACAAAAATTTCAAATTTATATAATTTTATATTACAATTTTCATATTACTATAGACTGTCTAAATGTTTAATTTTGATATTGTTGTATATAAGTCTAAATTTATAACAACAAAGACAACAAATATTTTATGTAAAAGTATATTAATTCCAGTGATGTTTCCATATATATTAATACAGTCAATCTACATCAATATAAGTTATCTTATTAATATTAAATACGAATAAAGCACATAGTTATCAAGGATATATAGAGAGTTCTCCGTTACACCTAACGAGGACGGTAATAGAATTACGCACAAAGCCGCGTTGCCGGGTCGCTACCCAAACGAGAGGATGGTGATTACAAAAAATAAAAGCTGCACGCTGTTTTCTACACACTGCACGGTAAGTACAGGGAACCTAGTGTTAAGACACTCCGTTTCCTATTTTTCACTAAATTCTAGAGGTATTGTGTGTTGAGTGACGGAACCCAACGCCGCGTTTTGCCTCGGCACCAAAGTAAAGAAATCGAAATATAAATTTAAATAAATATTTCTCTTCCTCGAGTGAGGATCGAACCCACAATCAGCGCATCTACAGTTGCACAACTGGCCTCATTAAAAAAAATATATTATTACTTCATAAAACGTTTTAAAGCTTTTTAAAAAAATAAAATATAGAAAGCTATTGGGAATGTCTATAAAGCAGGTAATTTTTGACAATTTGTGTACCCAATAGAAATATTTAAGAAATAAGTATTTATATAGGAAAATTTGCATTAAAGAAAGTACTTAGTTAGCTCTATTACAAGTAAAACGTTTCAGGCTCCATTTAGTATTCATAAATGAAACTATTTGAAAATAATATTAATCACTATTGATTTCTAAAATATTATTTATTAAGTGAGAATAATATAACGTGTCTATATAAGTAAAGAACAATAAAATAATTGAAATATAAAAAAGACGTTACAATATTTATTTATATATATTTTTTATAAATTAATCCCGACATTTATGAATTCTGGGATGGGGAAGAAAGTGGAGAACGGTTGTTCCCTCTGCCTACTCTGCTGTGTGCGGGATACAGCGTGAAGCTGATATTTATAAAATGAATGTAAACATTATCTGTGCGTGCGTGGGTTTGAGAATGAGATGATTATCCTAAACCCACGCACAGATAAAGTAGTGAATCACGTCGCCTGGTCATCATACTTTTTACATCTCATGAAATTAGACCAAAGAGAAAAATATACTATGTCGAATTCATTATATCTGTTATAATATTATATAATCGAAAAAGCTTATTGTGAATTAAAAAATAGTATGTCATAAAGATATTGTTGTTAAAAACTGTCTTTTAATTATAAACTACTTCAGCCTAGTATGTTCTTCGTTTAATATATGTTTTTTTTTCTTGTAGCTGGATAGACACGGAGAACTTAATGTTAAGACACTTCGTTCCCCACATTCCACAGAATTCTGGAGACATTATAACTTAATGCCGCGCTTTGTCTTGACACCAGAGTTCATTCCTTCGAGTGGGAATCGAACCCACATCTTGTAGCGTTTACGGTCCACGCTTGTGCTCAAATATCTTCCTTTAATATTACATATACTTTTATTAGTTCACACAAAATAAATAATTTTAACACTGTTAGAGACTATTAAAATACCAAGCTCCCTTCTAACGGCAATCAGCCGTCGGAAGTAGAACTAAACACAGTTCTGAGTCCACGCTAACGAGCCAACTAAAGTTACCAACTTGTCACAAAATATGACAGTCTTGGGACGATGTTCTTGTTTAACATTATATAATGGTTCCGAATAATTTAGAATAGATATTATGTATTATTTTAATGTATAATGTTTTATAAACGCGACAGATCGTGGATTCGATTCTCTCTCGATGAAATTAAATATTTAACATTTTCATTTCCTCCTTCTAGTAACGAAGCAATGCGTGGCGTTGAGTTCCGCCACTCAACACTCAATGCCAGAAATCGATGGAAAGAGGGGTTTGGGGAGGAGGGAGGTTCTTAACATTAGGCCTATAAAATGATAAAGCTTAAAGTTAATGTGGTAATAAATCATTTTTTTTTAATCACATTTATTTCGAGTGTGTATACATATAAAAGTTTTGTAAAAATGTTGTAAAAAGAAAGTAGCTTCACGCTGTACCCCGCACACAGTTGGGTACGCAGAGGGAACCTAATGTTAAAACACTGATCCCCCACTTTCTGCCGAATTCTGAAGGCATTGCGTGTTGAGTGGCAGAACTCAACGCCGCGCTTTGTCTCGACACCAGAGCGAAGAAATGGAAATATACGTGAAACGTGAATAAATATTTCACTTCCTCGAGTGGGGATCGAACCATCAACCGTCGCGGTACAGTCACACCCTCGTGCCTGTAACTCCTCGAAGACCTCGAGGTATATATGATGTACATAATAAATAAGCTATGCCAACATATCCTTCTGGCACTTTTGTTAAATTGTTTTGCTTACCTTTCTTGCCCAGATAAATGCTAGCTGGCTTAAAGTACCTAATCTTGTGTATTTAGGACAAAATGCTCTAATGAGTTTCAGACACTTCTGTAGTAGGTACCGTACTTTATACGCTTTTGGTTTTTATTTTATATATAAATTTACTTCGCTTCAAGCATTATACTAATTTTAATATGAATGTTAGCCAGTTGAGATATAATAATGTCTCAATTTTAACCAATATTTCAGCCTTTTAAAGTCCACTGCTGGACATAAATAAGCCTAATGCTCGCCACTCCGTTCGGTCTTGCGCCCTTTGAATCCAGCAGGTTCCCGTTGTCTTCTTAAGGTTGTCGGTCCACCTGGATATTTATACATATCTATATATATAAAAGGACTTGTCCTCACTGACTGAGGTAAGACGCACGCACAGCCGTAACCGCTGTGCATAGAAACGTGAAATTTGGACAGATATTTACTTTTGTAATCTGGACATCCACTAAGAAGGGATTTTAAAAAATTTCAACCCTAAAAGGGTGAAATAGGGGTTCAAAGTTTGTATGGAATTTTTTTTAAATCGGCACCGATTTTTATAAAATTTGAAATTTAGATTTTTAAAAGTATTTAATTGAACACGTATTTCATGATTTTCTAGAATTCTTCCCCTAAGGGTGCAAATAAGGGGTTGAAAGTTTGTATGGAAAAATCTTTAAATCGCCACCGATTTTTATAAAATTTGAAATTTAGACTCTTAAAAATATTTCATTGAACACATGTTTCGTGGTTTATTAGAATTCACCCCTAATTACGCAAGCGAAGCTGCGCGCGTCCGCTAGTTTATAATAAAATTGTAACTGATTGCTGTCTGTATATGGAAAATATAAGGAAAAATCTATGGTTGTTGGTTTTTATCAAGTTTCAAAAATGGCTTAACCGATTTAATTAAGTTTTCACTATTGTATTTTGACAGGCTTCCTTTAACATTTTGTGTTTTTTTTATTTCAATCAGTTCATATAAATGATTAAATTCGACAAATTGCAACAAAATCTTTATTGAATCAGCTGAAACTTTAGTTTCCAATATGTAGATATTTATCATCGCGCTGTATGTCCTAGACAGCAAAGTAAATAGAGGGAACCTAATATTAGCACCTTCTGTTCCCCATCTTCCGCCACATCATCCTTCATATTTGTCATTATCTCATAATTTATCTGTATTGTTCCACTATTTCTTATATGTGACGTCAAATTTACCTTATGTTAGAAGAAAATTATCAAAACTCCAAAAGAGCCAAAACCCATAAAAGGAAATAAAATTGCTTCATATAAAAGAAATACATTTTGTATCATAATGTACAGTGACAATTTATCTAATTTAGTATATTAATTAACAAATGGAAACGGGCTGCAAAGCTAAAACACTATGAGAAGCACTTCTCGAAATTAGTTGAACAGCTATCAGTGGCGTGTTACTACTGTATAAATGTTTCAAAATAGGCAGACTCGTTGTTTTTGGACGAACGCCAGCTCACCTGTAATTGCTACTATACTCTACTGAATTATTTATTGAACAAGTTGCCAACAACCTCTCTGATGAATTACTGAATGATACAAATTCTTATATGTTATAGGTTCTTATGAAGTTTATCTTTTCCAGATCAGATAACGTTGGCTACCTAGAATTTACTCTAGAACTTTGAAACGTTAAGTTCTACGAAATTTAGTTCAAACTTAAATTATGATAAAATATTGGCCACAAAATTTAAAATATTGAAATGAATTAATAATTTATTAAATAATCGTCGTTTCTAGTAAAGAAAAAAAAACACAATTTTGATAATTTTTCTGTTCTCATAATTTTTGGAAATTTTATTTTATTTATCCAATATATATCTTTAGGAAGTGTTTGGTAATTTAACCAATGATGTGGTAACTGCTCTGGATACCATTGCTAATGTAGTTTAATACCATGCTCATCCAATTGTGAATGGAGGACAAAACACCGGCGTCTTCAGGAGCGTTGACAGAAACTTGAACGATACCGTCGTTGAAAATCTCTCCATTAGGAAATTGGGGTTGAGGTTGAGGTTGAGGTTGGAAGTCCTCTTCAACTGGTGCGGGTGCTGGTATTACTACTGGAAGTTCAATTTCGGGTAAAACGGGCTCAGGAAGAACAATAGGTTCAGGCACAATAACGGGTAGTACTGGTTCAGGAAGAACAATTGGCTCAGGAACAATCACGGGTAATTCTGGCTCAGGGAGGACAATTGGCTCTGGAACAATTACAGGTAATTCAGGCTCAGGGAGGACAATTGGCTCTGGCACAATTACGGGTAGTTCAGGCTCAGGGAGTACAACTGATTCTGGAACAATTACAGGCAGTTCTGGTTCAGGAAGAACAACAGGTTCCGGTGCAACTACGGGCAATTCAGGTTCCGGAAGGATCGCAACGTCAGGGGCGGGGATTTCAGATTCCGGTGCAACTTGAGGCAATGGGCTCAAGGAGTCATCGTATTTTTTCAAGTCCTTAGGAGCAGCAGCTGCAGCTACCACAAAAAGCCCTAGTAGAAAGATCTTCATCATGATTGATTCACCTGTAAGTAAAATATAAAATATGAAAACAGCTAAAAAATAAATTAATGACAACTTCTCATTTAATAATAACTTGAATAATAAATGTTAAAACTAACGGACCAGTTTACATTTCCTATATTTTAACATTTATATTTCCAAAAAAAAAACATTTACAAACTTACCTGCGTTTGTAAAGAAGGTTAATAATCGAATGTCGATATAGCTGACGTGCTTATAATATTTATTTTTACCAATAAAATTAAAACAGATATTAATCAAATAATCCGTTTATAAAGAACTTCAATAATAATTTATTATAGTCAATTCATATTTTATATGTAGATAACAATTTATTCCTTTATAGTTTCGTCTGCTGTTCTATTATCAAATTGATATGTTTTACTGCTTTCTATACAAAAAAAAATAAGAATTTTGTTTTTTTAGATATTTCTATGGTTTTTCAAGCAGTTTTCTAGATATAATATGTTACATATAGCACATATATGGTAAAGATAAATATCATTAAGACAATGTACCATATTTCAAATTAGTTGAAAAACATATATCGTGCACAATGGAACAAGCGTCTAATTATAATCTCGACCGTTGCAAGGTCGATTTCTAACCAGGTAAAGAAATAACTTGAAAAACCAGTAAAGTGAAGAGTGAAGGAACTTAACTCTAGGTACCCTCCTTCTCTACTATATGCTGAGGAGTACAACTAAACTAAAAAAAGTCAAAAAAAAAAAATTAAGTTAGTTTCATCATTATATCGAAAAGAAAGAAAATGGAGAATAAAATACACGTAGAGGTAATAACAATTTTATAATAAAAATGTAACATGCGTCGACATTTGTTTTATATAATTCATTATACAAAAGGCAACAAATGAAGTTAATTGTTAAAAAAAGGATTGTATTTTCTAATATCTTATAATATATATTCCATAATTTCACATGAAATTCACAGTACCTATGTTAAAGTAACAATACCTTCCAAATTATTAAAAAAAACGTTGATTTCTTTATAAAAAAAAACATTTATTTAAACTATTACTATTATTTACTTATTAGGTGTAAGAAACACTAAGACTGGCTTCAATTTAGGGTCCCAAGTACCATCATTAGGCGACTGTGGACTCAAATCTCCACTTTTATAAGTTTCGGAAATTTTATTAAAGATATCCTTAAATTTTTGTTCAACTTCGCTATCAATAGCGTTTTCTACATCTTCAATAGAAGATCCAGAAGGCAATATCTGTTTGCCAGTCGTGTATGGAGTTTCTTTAGCGTATTGCAAATCCATGTAATCGTTCAAGATGCCTTCTAGAACATTTTTAACGCTGGAATTTGAAGCGTAGTCCTCGATCCCCTTGGTTAACTCGTTAATCATTACAGTTGGAACCGACATTTTTCATCAATTAATCTGAAATGAAAAGTTAATATTAAATAAACGAAAATAAAATTGAATAAGAACTGTACAAAAATAATTTCACTACTTTTATTATTGAATTTAGATTTGTTATTAAGCAAGCTACTGAAACTTCTTTCTTCTTTTCTCAGTATTTTTGTCTGAAATTAAACAACTTACAGAAATATTAGAAAAAAAAACTATTTAACTTAAAATTTATATTCATTACTCTGTGAAAAGTCCATATAAACATTACACTGTGCAAAGCTTATCAAACGTCATAAACAATATTATAGAATAAAAATATTACATCCGGTATTAACAGTGTATAGCTTTTAATCTTTATATCTATAATTTCGAGAAATAAATGATAAGTTAACAAAAATTAAAATTATCATTTAGAAATACGTCACACAACACTAAATGTTTCCTATAATTTTCAAATGACGCGTATAATAGGACGCCATTTTTTTATTTCATTTCTTTCAAATTTAAATTCAAAATGTTCTTTATTCAAATGCAGTTTTGTAACCACTTTGGAATCGTCGTGTGAACATAAACATAACTGGTGGTAGCACCAGTACAAGGCAGTTCTGCTGAGAAGAAACTCAACATCAACATAGCGTAATCCTGCATTCTCATGCATCCTGCATTATTATATAATTATTATTGCTTTTACAGTTAATTTAAATATTATCGATACGTAAAAGGCAGACGGAATTAAAATACTACTATTTAGAAATATTTATAACACGCAGGAAATGAAAATAGTAAATATTTTATATCCCCGAGTGGGAATCGAGCCCACAACTATCGCATTTACAGTCGCACACAAGTGACTTTTTTTTTCTTATCTTGAAACCACACTTGAAACTAACGAAAAATAATAATGAAACTCTGTTTTAGGGGATATAACGATAAACATATTATTATGAAATCAACCTGATTATGGATGATATCGCTTCATTAAAAAGAAAAAGTTAAATTAAAATTTTAATAACGAAATGTCTTAAAAATGAAATGTCTTAAAATGAAAAAAAGCTTCTCGTGGAAGTAGAACATCCATCATAATTATTAAAATTGAGTTTTATATTTTCTAGAAACAATTACAAAAACAATTTTAAAAATTTACTAATGTCAACTGTTTTATGAATATTTTTATATATTATAAAGATTACCTACTAACGCGATTAACAAATTTACTATCTTATCTGAGTAATCCAGTATTTATTATATGTATTTCAATTTAGTTTTCATAATCAAATAAAAAGTTAAAATATCTTATATAAGATAAAATTATAAATTTCTAGTTTCAAATAAGAAGAAAAAAGTTAAATTAACTCACATTATAACGCCAATAAAGTTTCTTAGTGAAAGAAAGACTGACTACAAATTTAACAATTCCTCAGTTTTTATAAATCACTCGCCTCTACTCAACTCTTGAGATAAGAGTATTTGGATGTGTCAAAATATTGATAAAATAACCATGTTTTATCGAAAATTAACTGATTCACATGTCGCAATTCAATTTTCGCATGAAATCAAAGATAAAGTTTGCCCTAAATTTTTCTGACATCATTCACCGAATTGCGGTTTGGTGAGAATATTTTGTCGGTTTTCCTTCTTTTTTAATGTAAATAAAAATATGTCACCTCATCGTTTGCTTATAAATTCAAATTCTAAATATTCTTTATTCAAATAGACTGTTATAAGCACTTTTAAATCGTCGAATGAACATATGAACAAAAAGCTACCACCGGTTCGGAAGGCAGTTCTGCTGAGAGTTGCTCTTTTCAAAGTCAATGATACAACCTATTTCATTTGCTGGCAGCTATCCTGCATTACATTCAATAGACATTAATTCCATACATGTATATCCTCTAAATATTCTTGTACAGTGTAATAAGCTATAGATTTTATTTTAATAGCTTTTAATATTTGTCATTGCTATATTTCATAACATTATGTTAAATGTATGGGTCCGTCGTAGTGCAGTGGTAAGCGTGTGACTGTAAATACGACGAATTGTGGGTTCTATTCTCTTTAGAGAGAATGAATATATATTTAATATTTCCAATTCTTGGCTCTAGTATCAAAGCAAAACGTAGCATTGAGTTCGATAATTAACATGCAATACCTAGAGAAATCGGCGGAAAGGAGGGAGTGGAGAGTCTTAACACTAAATTCCCCTTGCAAACCCCCCTACCTATATCTAGAATATAGTATGACTAGAATATACTAATAAATAAATTGTAAAATACTTGTCTAATCACAGTCATTCGTATTTACAATGGTCCTAATCTTTATGATAGGATTCTTAAGTTTACATTTAAATTATTTTAATTAACTTCTTTTGTAAATAAGAAAATAAAAGAAGTAAATTAAAGGAATTTATATAAAAAAGGAAACATAAACATTACGTCTATATACCAAGAATGCATGACATACTTAACAGGTACTTAAAATTAAGTGCGAATGCAACACACACACACAACCAACCAACCAACTCTATTTAATAGTTCAACATCGGGGAATTGGAATTGTCGTTGATCCCAAATTAACGAAAGATTTATAATTCCTAAATACGCGGAGAGATATTGGGTCCCTGTCGATGTTCTACTGTGTTTACCATGGGCCAATGCTTTTGGGAATTATTGATTTGATGCCACCTCCATCGTGCCTTCTAGGGCACAGAGAAGTAAATATCAGCATCACCTGAATCAAGGGCATCAAGGTCATTCTTCCCGTGTACGGGCAAGCAAGCCAATGTAAGTCTTATTCTTAGTATAAGCCTTATTACAAAGAGTGTCGTCTAAATATTTTCATTAATTTCCATAATTTATAAATAAATTTCAATTTACTGAATATTGTATAATTCTATTTTATGTTACTTTAGGTACAACAATGTTGAGGTATTAACACAATAAAATAAATAAAAGTTTGTTTTAACAATACAAAAAAAAATATTTTTAATATGTCAAACTTAACTGTGTATACTATAGTAATATCTAATCAATTAAAATTTAAAAATTGTTGAAAGTAATAAAATACTTTATTTGTTATGAGTTATTTATTACAATTAACCACATAACTAAATATTTGATTCATTACATGGGTCCAACGTCAATAGCGTTAACGGGCAATAAAGAACCATCAGGTCCCCAAGATTCAACGCCAGCGACGGCAACAATATCGATGGGGTTAATTTCAGGTCTCTGGACAACTTCAACTTCCTCGACTACTTCAGCTGGAACGGGGACGATAGGGTTGATAGCAATCACGTCAATAGGGTTAACTTCAGGTTGGAGTACAGCTTCTGGGACACCTGGAGCCTCGTCAACAATTTGGACCGGTGTGACAATGGACTCGGGAATAGAGACTTCCTGTTGACAATATATACTTTATATCCATATGGTCAATATTTAAAAATATCATTTATAATGCTAGTAAATAAACAAATGTCTAACCTGTTGTTTGTTGTTAACGTTTACGATGATCTGAACAAGTGGAGATCCGGAAGCTGGGGCAGGGATTTCTGCAACGTTTTCGGTTTCCAAGACGGCAATAGGTTTGTGATCAGGGATTGCAAGATGAGCAGGTAGCGGTACGTAAACTGATTCCTGTAAAGTCACACAATAATTACTTTTTTATCGTCTAATAAGACAGCGGAATGTATTATTAATTTTCAAAGTTAAATTTATCTACTGCAAATATATATAAAATATAATTACAACTTGTTGTCCAGCAAAAAGGGCTTCCATAACTTTGTTCAAGGCAGCTTCGAGGTAAGGAACAACAGCTGGGTTGATGTTGGGGTTCTGAAGAGCTTGAGATAACTCCTCAAGAGTCCAGACATTCGAACCTGGACGAGCGATAGCTACTGCCACGATGGCGGCGAAGACGATGAAGAATTTCATTTTGTTTTTTTTTTTGCTGAAAATTTAAGAATCAATGTTAAGCAGAGTCATAAAGGTGCAAAAAATAGTTCTAATTACTTTTTTAAATTTGCCAAACAATTGTATAGTGGTACTTACCAATTCCTTTGAAGCTATGATTCTAATCAATAATAATACAGTATTTATACTATTTAATGTTGATATGAATATCTATAACATTGTAAAGACACATCTTAATATCAATATATTGCCATAAATTACGTCACCGATAACTAATTATATTACAGAAACACAACTATGATGAATGATATAATCTGTATTAATGATATCATTTTTTTATTGTTTTGTAATTTGCTCTTCTAATTAGATTTTGTTTCTAAATAATTGTTTAATAATTTGTCTTTTTTTATGGAAAAAGGATAAGGCAAACGATCGTTCGGGTCACCTGATGGTGATCACCTACAGCAGGAGGAGGATACAGGAGCTACAGGTGCGTTGCCGGCCTTTAGGGGGGAAATAGACGCGCATTTTGAAGGTACCCATATTGTACCGACCTGGTAACCGACCAGTTCGTTGGCGCGTGGAAGGAAATTTCTACGAAACCGTACAGTAGTCCACGGTCATTAATGTAAATAGTTTTTAATATTTACTTTATAATACTCTTTTTTAATATTTATTTATTACTACTCTTTCTTCACATACTCATATATTGTCAGACAATCTATTTGATTCAGGTAAGTTTATGATGGTGGCTTCATTATCGACATTTTTGTATGAAAACTGTCTAAGCTGCTCTAATAAGTTTGATTAGACTGTGATTAATAAATATAAGTGGTCCACTTCCAAAGTCTCCGTTATCATAATTCGGAACGGAGAGAGCGTAGAAGAAAAAAGTACAAGCATCACTAAAAAGAGGCACAGGCATCTGTGAGCCTATGGACGTTGTTATAAAATAAAAAAATATAAAATACGATCAAGCCCCGATAAGATTATTCAGCACGTAAAGGACGTATATAATCTAAATAATGCAATTGTAAATGTGAATGCCTCTTCACTGAATTGAATAATAATATTTGATGCAGCTGTTGAGTTCCTTGACGGCTCTTCCCAGCAGAACTGCCTTCCGAACCGGTGGCCGGTGGTGGTAGCGTTCATATGTTCATTCGACCATTCCAAAGTGCTTATAGTAATTGCCTATTTGAATAAAGAATATTTTGAATTTGAATTTGATGTATCAGATAAGCAGCCACAGACTGATAAGTGAAGGAACTATGGGCGTAGGGATGAGTTCGATATATCAAAACGGAACTTAAAACCGATATGTTAAGGAAAACATAACGTATCGATATATGTTTTTAGAAAACCGTTTTTACAGAAACTTAAAACTCAACATAGCTGTGATCTGAACAAAACCGTAATAACGCAAAACTTTTGAAACGTCAAACGGTTTTATATTAAAACTAACTTCCTCTCTTTCTAAGTAATGTATTCCGAACGGGCGTAAATGAGATAAGGCGAATATCTGATAAACTGATATTCGCTACCTCTCTTTCTATCCGTATATTCTTCACGGGTGTAAAAGAAATGAAGCGAATACCTGATAGCTAACTAACTAACAGATTCATGTTTCGGCGGTTTTCTTACATTACATCTACAAGTTATTATTTCGTCGTAATGAAATCGAACTTCTAAATAAATGAATAAAGTTGAAATTTGGATATGATTTTGTATTTTAACATTATTTCAATTTAATTACTAAATATTGTTTTTTTTACATTTGATTATAGTTTTTATTTATATGTAATACTAATTACATGTATTTATTATGATATTATAATGTTATAATTATGATTTTGCGTTTATTGACAATTCGAAAAAAAAAAACGATATCTGAAAACCGTTTTTGATATCGATACGAAAACCATATATCGGTTTCATAACCGTTAGCGGAAAAAAACGATAACGCCCATCTCTATATGGGCGTGCTACGTAACGTACGTACGTACGTCACCCACAGAACACTTTCGAGCTTTCAACTACAAAAGATATAAGTTTTTAGCGAGGTGATACAAGTGCAAAAGAAGAGTCATAATCATTAAAATAAATATTGCTTTACATGAAAATGGTACTAGATATAAGTACCTTCTGGGCGCCAACCAGCATGGAATCACAGAGTTTTCTCTTCTGCAGGTTACAATTGTAATCACTTAAGGTCCAGGTTAGATAGCAAAACTCTGCGTATATTGTCATTTCTACGATTACCTTATTTAAATAGGCGGTATGATGGTAATGAAAAGGTTAATTAACTGTTAATTTAATTCGGTCTTATTGAGTTATATATAAGTAAATCTGCTATAAATTTAAATTCACACCTAATTCTTGTTTAAGTGGTCTTAAAGCTTGTCAATCTTGTGGTCTACAGGACTATGTGTGGTACGTGGGCGGGTACGACTCGCGATTAACTGATTTTTTATTATTCTAGCATGATTGGTAAAAGAGTATAATGAGGTTTCATTATACTAACTTTTTTTCAGCTTCACGCTGTATCCTGTAGCAGGGTAGGCAGAGGTCACCTGGTATTAAGACACTCCATTCCCCATTTTTCGCCGAATTCTGGAGTCAAAGTGCTAACTTGAGTAGGCACACAACCAGGGCGTGTTACCAGAGCGAAGCAATAAAAATATAAATAATAATAATAATAATAATAATAAACTCTTTATTTCACACCATAATACATAGCATAAATTAACATTTACAATAGCTTAAAATAATAATAATAATAAAATGTGAAAAAGGCGGCCTTATCACTAAAAGTGATCTCTTCCAGGCAACCGAATTGTAGGAATAGATAGAGGGGTGCGGGCATAGTGCGTGGGAAAAAAAAATAAAAATAATAATTATGTCAATACACGAAAATTAAAAACGATATATATATATATATATACACACATAACATATACATAAATATATATACTAGAAATATATAAAAATAAATAAATAGAGTATAATACATATAATACATAAATATAATAAATATAAATATTAGTAAATATATAATAATGATACACTACAATTGAAGATAATAGTTTTTTACTTTATATTTGAATGCTTTTATAGACTTAGACTGCCTGATAGTACGTGGTAGGGCATTCCATAGTTTCGCTGCTTGTACCGTGAACGATTCACTGTAACAACGAGTACGGCACAAAGGTATCTCCAGCTTATTATCTTTTTGGGAGCGGAGACTTAGTGTAAGACGGGAGTTGGAACCGAGAAAGGAAAAACGCTGCTTAAGGTAGGTTGGAGTTTCAGGGTGGAAGAGGATAGAGTAGAGAAGAGAAAGAGTGTGAAGATTTCGACGGTCTTTAATAGGAAGCCAGCCAAGTCTAGTACGATACTCACTGACATGATCGAACTTTTTCAGTCCGAAAATGAATCTAATAACCAGGTTTTGGAGGCGTTCCAACTTGTTAAGTAGCTGCTGCGATAAATCCAGGTAACAGGTGTCTGCATAATCTAGGATAGGTAGCAAAAGTGAGTGGGCTAGGGTTATTTTGGTTTTGATTGGCAGAATATTTTTCCATCTTTTTAACCTACCTATAGCGCAGTACAACTTGCGACTCAACTCAGAAACTTGAGGAGCCCAGGAGAGTTTGCTGTCCACCATGATACCTAGATTTTTGACAGTGCAACAGTATTCCAAGTTACAGGTGTCGAAGACTGTAGGAGGAAGGGAAGGAAAATAGATCTTGGATAGTTGTCTAGGATTGCCGAGAATACACATTTGAGACTTTTTAGGATTTATAGATAAACCGTAAGACTTGCTCCAGGTACTAATTGTTAGCAGGTTGGAATTAATTAGACTAATAGCCCTCGCAATGTCTTGAACGTCCGTGGTTGTATAAATCTGTAAGTCATCAGCGTATAAGTGAAAAGGCAAGGATAAAAGCTTGGTGACGGAATTTATGAAGATGGAGAAAAGTAAAGGAGAAAGTACACCACCCTGGGGAACACCAGCATTAAGGCGGCAAACAGTTGACAGTTTTTCATTTAAACGAATGTACTGCTCTCGATCATGTAGATAGGAATAAAACCATTCAGTAGCTTCTGATGAAATATTAATAGACTTTAGAACAGCTAAAAGGATTTCGAAATCTACTGTATTAAAAGCGTTAGAAAAGTCTAAGAGAGCGAGAATAGTGACTTGTTGGTTATCGATTCCATATCTTATATCATCATTGACCTTATTGAGCGCAGTGACAGTGCTGTGACCAGGGCGGAAACCAGACTGGAAGGGAGAAAGGATATGATTTTTGGCAAGGAAGGAGGAGAGTTGTTTATGGACTATACGTTCTAGTATTTTGGACAGGAACGGGAGGATAGATATCGGGCGATAGTCTGTAAAGGAAGTGGGGCTAGACACTTTAGGTATAGGAACAACTATCGCCTGGCACCAGATATCAGGGAAAGTATTTGAGGAAAGGGAATAGTTGAAAATATGGCACAGGATAGGAAGTACAGTCTTCATGGTTAAAATAATCATTTTCCGACTGATTCGATCACTGCCAATAGCATCGGACTTAATGGCAAGAACATGCTTCTTCACTTCGTCAGGAGAAATAGAAGTGAAATGAAAGGGAGAAGGACCAGAGATTGAAGGGATAGACTTAATAGTATTAATTTTAACATTTTGACTTAATAAGTTGACATTCGCGAAGTGCTTATTCAATTCGTTGATATCCGTTCTATCGCCTAACGCGGAAGTTTTTCGTGAGCGTCCAATACCCATTGAGTCAAGGAATTTCCAAATACTAGCAGAATTGCAATTTTCGATAGAATTATAAATAAAAGTGCGTTGTGCATCCCTGCAAGTTTTGTTACATCGGTTCCGTAGTATTTTGAACCTGTTAAGGTTTTCCTCAGTAGGATTTCTCTTGTACTTCGATTTAGCCGAGTTACGTTTTACCATAAGTTTTTTAATATCTTCCGTTAACCAGGGGGCAGGAAGGTGCTTGAGTTTTATTGGTCGAAGTGGAGCGTGCAGGTCAAAAAGCTCAGTTAAAAGAGAGTTAAATATAATAATTTTTTCATTAACAGTTGGAGCATTTAATACACTCTCCCAATCTATGTTGTCTAGATCTTCTAAGAAAGCTTTGTTGTTAAAATTTTTAAAGCTTCTACGCATGATTATAGTAGGTTTAATTTTGGGTGTACGAATTTTATAACTCATATATATGAGATCGTGATATGAGAACGCTTCTGCACACAACTGACCATAAGTAGCGACTTGCTCATTCGACGAAACGATCATTAAGTCTAATTGTGACGGAGCGGTATTAGGAAAGAAGTGGGTAGCGTTAGTAGGTAGAAGATTAAGATTAGCACTTTTAATAATATTTTGTAATCGAATAGCACGCCAGTCATTTTTAATTAGACAAGTATTAAAATCTCCCATTATGATGGTGTGATCAACACCTGGAACATACTTATCTAGTAAAGTTTCAAAGGTGTCAAAATAATTTATATGAAGTGAAGGGCTGTAAAGTACACCAAGTAATAGTTTTAATGTGCCAAATAACACTTCAATAAAAATATGCTCAGAAGTATTTGAGTACAGTGTAGGAGATTTGTCGAGAATAGAAAAAGGGATGTGGCTGCGTAAGTAGATAGCAACTCCACCACCGCCTTTCCCTGTACGGTCATTACGAATAAGATGGAAGCCGGGTAAAGCATAGGATGTGGATGGTAAGGAAGGTTTTAGGAAAGTTTCGGAAACTAGGATCGCGTGTACGTTTTTGGCATCGAAGGAAGCTAGGAGATCAGGATAATGAGCGGGAACACTTTGTGCATTGATATGCACCACGTTGAAGTGTTTTTTCCGAGTGGGAATCGAACCCCTAACCGTCGTATTTATAGTCACTCGCTTGTACTACTGCGACAAGACGTCTAATTATACTTCACGTATTAATTAAGATTTTATAAAACTGAAGTAAAAAAAATAAGATCTTATGAATGTAATAAGTTTGTTTATTTTACCTCAAATTTATTTATTTTTGTAGCACGATTACTTTTCTACATTACAGCAAGATATTAGGTAATAATAAAAGTTATTAAAAATTAATTAACAATCTCTTTTATTTTATTTTGATGCTATTTTCCATTTTTCATGCATTTTCCTTTTTAAGGAGTTGACTAATTGATTAGTTAATAACGTTAATAACGTCAATAGGGCTAACTTCAGGCTGGAGTACAACTTCTGGAACAACTGGAGCCTCGTCAACAATTTGGACCGGAGTGGCAATGGGCTCGGGAATAGAGAATTCCTGTTGACAAATAATATATACTTTACATTCATATGGTCCATATTTAAAAATATCATTAATAATGCTAGTAAATAAGCAAATGACTAACCTGTTGCTTGTTGTTAACGTTTACGATGATCTGAACAAGTGGAGATCCGGAAGATGGGGCAGGGATTTCTGCGACGTTTTCAGGTTCCAAGACGGCAATAGGTTTGTGATCAGGGATTGCAAGATGAGCAGGTAGCGGTACGTAAACAGATTCCTGTAAAGTCACATAAATAATTGTTATTTTTTTACAACTAAATTTATAAACTACATAATATAAAAAAAACAAATATTTACAACTTGTTGTCCAGCGAAGAGAGCATCCATGACTTTGTTCAAAGCGGCTTCGAGGTAAGGAACGACAGCTGGGTTGATATTGGGGTTCTGAAGAGCTTGAGATAATTCCTCAAGAGTCCAGACATTCGAACCTGGACGAGCGACAGCTACTGCCACGACGGCGACGAAGACGATGAAGAATTTCATTTTGATTTTTTTTTTGCTGAAAATTTTAAGAAAGAATATTAATTATGATAACAAAAAAACAGTAATTTCTACTCGTGAAAATTCAAAAAGTTCCATAAAGCTAAGTTTTTATATTTAAAAATAAAATCTTGTTATTTATTGTGACACTTACCAAGCCCTTGGATGCTATGATGCTAACCAAAAATAATGCAGTATTTATACTAAGTACTTTGTGTCGATATCTATAATTTTGTAAATTGACATCTTAATACGAAAACATTGTCATAAATCACCTCATCAATATCTATACTAATACAATAATGTAGAAGAGTTTATTCGTTAGTTTGTTTAAAAGATAAGATCTCTGGAACTGCTCATCGAATTTTTTTTTGTTTTGTATGAAAGCTACATTCCTCTTTTCATATATTACGATAAAATTCTCAATTAGTCTTAAATAAAAAAAAAAACAATAATTATGAACGCCATTAAATTGCTACAATCCTGTGCTCCTCAGAAATATTTAAACATAAATATGCAAGAAAATTGTATTACAAAATATTCAATTGCATTAGTTCTATAAAAAAGTCCGTAACAACGAAGATCTATATTTTATAAAGATTTCGAATTAAGGCATTTTGCGAAATAAAATAATTGAAAATTGCAAGTTGGTACTTGAGCATTGTTTATTTGACATGCATATTATTGAAACTTTCGTCAAGGAAATTTTATGAAGATTAACTTTGAAATTAATCTTAATTTCAAAGTAAAAATAATTTAAACGTATACTTTAATAAGAAAATGTTAAATTTAAATAACTCAGCGCTACAACTAACGAGATGTGCCTTGTGCCAGTATGTCCGAACTTTATTACTAAACAAGGCTGTGCCGAAATAATTAATATCTTATTATTATAAGGACATACGTAGCTCTCATATTGTACAAATTCTATCCCAGCCCAATCGACGGTCGCAAGGTTAGGTTCTAGTCTCACAAGAGGCGAGATTACCATACTGCAGTTGTAGATGATGATGATGACTGCAGATGTAGATGTAGATGTAGATGATATACTCTCAAGCATCCATGTAGCACCCGAACTTTCTCATGCACAGAATACCCTCTTCCTTCCCCAACAGGTGCCGCTGTAAAAGCCAGGGCTAACAGCATTACTCTCAGGTTGTCTGTGTAATTAACCTAAAAACAAATGCAAGGTACGTTCTACTCGAAATTGTAGGTTACGTGCCATTTGGCGTGGTTGTATCCTGTTATTTTAGATAGTTGAGAAGCGGGCGAAGCCGCGAGTGGGCCACTAGTCTGATAATACTAGAATTAATTATCAACAAGCAACTTTGACAATATTCTGTATTTTTTATTTTTGTGTTATTTGCCCTTAGTTTTTGTTTTTAAATAATTGTTTTGATATTTTTCTACGGTAAGTAATAAATATATTATATTGGACTGAATGGAATTAAAAAAATACCTGATAAAAGTTAATTAAATTGAATAATAAATTAAGAAAGTATTATAATAATTTGCAAGTGTAAATTTATATCATCTTCAAAAATTTCTTGTCATCCGAATGCACGTACATAAAATCTATACACCAGTACATGTAAGCTGTATCCGCTGGGAACGAATGTCCTCATACTAAGTTTTCATGTTCCCTCTGCTTACCCTGCTACGAGTATGTGCGGGATACAGCGTGAAGCAAAAAAAAATACGGTATCCTAGCTTTGATCGTGAATTATCTAATGCACTTGGGGGGTAATTAACTTTTACAGACTGTAGATAAAATATTTTATTGATATTTTTCTACAGCTTTCTACCTGTCTGCACCTGTTATCGTAAGCCATAAACAAATAGTACTAACGCAGAATGCATATCGACGTCGACAAATCCATGTTTTTTATCATCTGACGTCACATTTTGTTATGAACAATTGTAACGCGTATTTCGTCGTCGAGGTCTTCTCACTCCCCCACAAGGAGAAGGAGGAAACGGTTTCGGAGCATTGCCCCCTGCCCGTGGTTGCACCCGTTGCCCACAACTATGAGCGAGTCACTGGGAGGTCTCCTGAAGACCTGTGTATCCTCTGTATTGAGCCACTCGCTACTCGTGCAATCCGCCCAGCCAGGTGAGACCCTCAGTTACCCTGAGGGAGGCCCAGCTCAGACGCTCAACGACCGAATAGGTAACGCGTATTTGAATTTCCTTTCGTTATTTTTCAGTTTTAAATATAATACTTTATTTATTGAAGTGTCTGGCAATATAACTGTGTATTTTCTAGTTCAAGTTCACATGGTTATTTACACGATACTAAAACACAAACAAACAATTTAAGTAATGTTGTCTGTCTGTCTTTCTGTTTGTCCGGAACTGCTAAACTAATTTGTATAGGACTTACACTGGAAGATAGAAGAATTCAATCCTGAAATTCCTGCGGCATTGGCATTCACACAGTAAAAACCGCATTACCTCTTCTTTACGCTCGTGAGTAGAACAAAATAAATAACCAAACATTTTTCTCCTTATTCGCAAGCCAATGCAATTAAAACTCTACAAGGTTTTAATTACATTATAGTTTTATTTAATTTCCTTAAATACATATAAAAAGTACGCATGTCCTTATAATAACTGTTGAGTTTCTTGCCGGCTCTTCTCAGCAGAACTGCCTTCCGAACCGGTGGTAGCTTTTTGTTCATATGTTCATTCGACGATTCAAAAGTGCTTATAAATAGTCTATTTGAATAAAGAATATTTTGAATTTGAATTTGAATAATAAGATATTCATTATTTCGGCACTGCGATATCTAGTAATAAAGTTCGGACATTCTGGCACAAGGCGCATCCAGTTAGTTGTAGCGTAGAGTTATTTAAATTTAACATTTTCTTATAAAGTATATATTTACATTATATGGTAGGAATTTAAAATTAATCTTCATAAAAATTCCTTGACGAAAGTTTCAATAATATGCATGTCAAATAAAAAATGCTCAGATATCAACTTGCAATTTTCAATTATTTTTCGTCGCAAAATGCCTTAATTTGAAATCTTTATAAAACATAGATTTACGTTGTCTCGGACTTTCTTATAGAACTAATGCAATTGAATATTTTGTAACAGAATTTACTTGCATATTTATGTTTTAGTATTTCTGCGGAGCACAGGATTGTAGCAATTTAATGGCGTTCATTTCATTTATTTTTCTTTATTTAATGCTAATTGAGAATTATATAGTAATATATGAAAAGAGGAATGTAGCTTTCATACAAAACAAAAAAAAATCGACGAGCAGTTCCATAGATCTTATATTTTAAACAAACTAACGAATAAACTGTTCTACGTTATTGTATTGGCAGATATTGACGAGGTAATTTATTGCAATGTTTTCGTATTAAGATGTCAATTTACAATGTTATAGATATCGACTAAGTACTTAGTATAAATACTGCATTATTTTTGGTTAGCATCATAGCATCCAAGGGCTTGGTAAGTATCACAATATTACCATCAAGATTTTTTTTACATGTGAAAACTTAGCTTTATGGAACTCTTTGAATTTTCACAAGTAGAAACTGTTTTTTTGTTTTCATAATTAATATTCCAAATTTTCAGCAAAAAAAAAATCAAAATGAAATTCTTCATCGCCTTCGCCGCCATCGTGGCAGTAGCTGTCGCTCGTCCAGGTTCGAATGTCTGGACTCTTGAGGAATTATCTCAAGCTCTTCAGAACCCCAACATCAACC